>CAWUFW010025315.1:0-46633 GCA_963921515.1 Calotriton arnoldi
CCTCTGCAGCATTCGGAGTACCTCCTCTGATGCTGTTTGCAGTGCAGCCTGACCATATACTCTTAAGTGCATTATATCCTCGCGGTAGAATGCTAACTTTGGACTGGCTGCACCAAAACATGTCGAGTTTGGTGTCAAACATCTTGGAATACTACCCCCCGCCAGTTCTGGCGGCGGGGGTAGCATTCCACCCTTCTAGAGGGAGAGACATGTACCCACCGGCATACCCGGTAACTTCTTTCCAGAGCCCTGGCATCACAAAATGGATGCCGCTGCCACAGACACGGGTCTGGCCTCCTGCTGCTGGCTGAAACTCCGGCAGGGGAGGCCTGGACAATAGGTTTCCTGTCCAAGGGAGGTGTAACCACCTCCCCAAACAGGATGATGTGTATTGGGGCTGGGCGGGAGCACTCTCTGGTGCTTTGAAGTCCTGCACTGGGGGCACATTTGGTGTCCCTGTGCATACCCCAGTTCAAACCGGCTATGGGGCTTCCAGCCCCTGCTCTGGCACGAAACTGGTCAAAGGGAAAGGGGTGTAACCACCCCTCTGCCCTGACCCTCCCATAGGTGGGTCCCCAGAGTATGTCCAACCCCCTAACTTGGTATAAGTATGGGACCCCAGTCCTTAGGACTTTAGATTTACCTGGATGAAACTCTGATACAGAATCCTGGACCTTTGACGCTCTACTTTAAGATTAGAGGACTGAAGAATCTCCCTTGGGGTCAAGGAGTGACTCCCCTGCTTGGCAGGCACCTAAGAAGCAATTGACGGTCTGCATCGCTGAAGCTGCCGGACGCCGAAGTCTTTGCAACACCATAGGGGAATTTCCAGACTTCTCCGAGGCTGCCCTGAGTCCCCAGCAAAGCTGAGGCCCATAGCTGTCGTTGGTAACATGGAACCATGGCCCCTGGACACCGAGCACATTTGCAAGTGCATCCTCTTCCTGGTCTCCCAGGAAGTTGTGCTTTGGGCTCCGAGTAGCCCCCGCCTCCAGCACCGACTGCATCGAAGATCACTGGCCTCCACTCCATGAGTGTCCTGTGATACAGCTCTAGGTGCATCCACTCGAGGCTTCTTTGCGGTCGCTAGTCCGTTGGCTAGTGGGCCCTCCTGAAGGCAACTCTTCTTCTGCTTGGGCTTCCCTGGTTGCTCCAGACATGCCCTGACTTACCCTTGCTGGGTGAGTCCCTCAGACCTTGCTGGTCTGCACCACCGTCCTTCTTCTATTTCCATGAGACTTGCCGTTGCCAAGGCTTGTTGGGTCCAATCCGGTCGCAGACACCCCTGCAATCGACAGACGTTGTGGGACAGCTCAAATCCAGCTCCTGGTTGTAGTCGACGCCTCCTGGACCTCGTGGCTGAAGAGTCAAGATGACCGTCAACCTACCTGAAGCACCCGACATCGGTGGGCATCCGCTCATCGCCTTCATTTGTGCTCATAATACAGGGCACATGGGTATTCAATAGTATATTTGAGGGGCTCTATAACACCTATATACATAAGACATGCCTGCCTGTGCAACCTAATGACAGAGCAGAACTGAGAACATTTAACCACCTATAGGAGAAGCTAACAGCTTTTAAGCTATCATCTTCAGATGCCCAGCACATGTGAGAATACATATACAAGTAGACATATACCTCAGTCACGAGAGCATGCAGACTTTTAAACTTGACAGCTTGCGCTTCCTATTTGAAAGAGGCTAGACAGAAAGAGGGGAGAGAAGTACAGAAAGAAGCAAGAGACGTGCAGAAAAAAACAAGAGAGGTGCAGAAAGAGTAACAAATGTGCAGAAATAGGCAAGAGAAGTGCAGAAAGAGGCAGGAAGGGTGCAGAAAGAACCAACAGAGGTGCAGAAAGAGGCAAGAGGGGTGCAGAAAGAGGCAAGAATAGTACAGAAAGAAGCAACAGAGGTGCAGAAAGAGGCAAGAGAACTGCAGAAAGAAGCAACAGAAATGCAGAAAGAGGCAAGAGAACGGCAGAAAGAGGCAAGAGAGGTGCAGAAAGAGGCAAGAGAAGTGAAGAAAGAGGCAAGAGGGTACAGAAAGAGGCAAGAGAAGTGCAGAAAGAAGCAACAGAAATACAGAAAGATGCTAGAGAAGTGCAGAAAGAAGGAACAGAAATGCAGAAAGAGGCAAGAGAACGGCAGAAAGAGGCAGAAAGAGGCAAGAGAGGTGCAGAAAGAGGCAAGAGAAGTGCAGAAAGAAGCAACAGAGGTGCTGAAAGAGGCAAGAGAGATGCGGAAAGAGGCAGGATAAGTGCAAAAAGAAGCAAGAGAAATGTAGATAGTGGCAAGAGAAGTGCAGAAAGAAGCAACAGAAATGCAGAAAGAGGCAAGAGAAATGCAGAAAAACCAACAGAAATGCAGAAAGAGGCAACAGAAGTGCAGAAAGAGGCAAGAGAGATGCAGAAAGAGGCAAGAGACATGCAAAAAGAGGGAACAGGGGTACAGAAAAAGGCTAGAGAGGTGCAGAAAGAGGGAAGAGGGGTGCAAAAAGAAGCAGGAGGGGTGCAGAAAGAACCCACAGAGGTGCAGAAAGAGGCAAGAGGGGTGCAGAAAGAGGCAAGAAAAGTACAGAAAGCAGCAACAGAGGTGCAGAAAGAGGCAAGAGAACTGCGGAAAGAAGGAATAGAAATGCAGAAAGAGGCAAGAGAACGGCAGAAAGAGGCAAGAGAGGTGCAGAAAGAGGCAAGAGAGGTGCAGAAAGAGGGAAGGGGTGGAGAAAGAGGCAAGAGAAGTGCAGAAAGAGGCAAGAGGGTGCAGAAAGAGGCAAGAGAAGTGCAGAAAGAAGCAACAGAAATACAGAAAGATGCTAGAGAAGTGCAGAAAGAAGCAACAGAAATGCATAAAGAGGCAAGAGAAGTGCAGAAAGAAGCAATAGAGGGGCAGAAAGAGACAAGAGAAGTGCAGAAACAGGCAAGAGAGATAAAGGAACAGGGACGTGAGGTGCAGAAAGAGGGAACAGGGGTGCAGAAAAAGGCAAGAGAAGTGCAGAAAGAGGTAAGAGGGGTACAGGAAGAGGAAAGAGGGGTGCAAAAAGAAGCAAGTGAGGTGCAGAAAGAGGCAAGAGAATTGCATAAAGAGGCAAGAGAGGTGCAGTATCTGTAGGAGAGTAGGATCTGCTTCACATGGGTACCCCCACTTTTTGCTGATGCTTCACTGTTTTTCGACTTTAGTCTGGCTGGGGCCCTGCTAATCAGAACCCCAGCCTAGCTGCTTCCTCTCTAAAATGGTTTCCATGTGCCTTAGGCACATCTCTAATTGGAATCTGGAGTGCCCTTATAAGTCCCTAGTATATGGTATACTATGTACCCAGGGCATAGGTACCTCAGAGGCCTACCAGGGGCTGCAGCATGTATTGTGCCACCCCTGGAAGGCCAGCCAAAATGACACCACAGGTCTGCTACTGCAGCCTGGGTAAGGTGGTGCATGCACTCCTTACTGTGATATAGGCTACCTATATCACTACATACATACACACATATAAACCTATAAGTCACTCCTATGGCAGGCCTTATCAATCCTGAAGGCAGAGTGCGTGGTTCCTATGTGAGAGGGTGCCCCTGCATGAGCAGGGCCCCTCTGCAGCGTTCGGAGACCCTTCTCTGATGCTGTTTGTAGTGCAGCCCGACCATATACTCTTAAGCGCATTATAACCTCGCGTTAAATGCTAACTTTGGGATGGCTGCACGGAAACATGTCGTGTTTGGTGTCAAACATCTTGGAATACTACCCCCCGCCAGTTCTGGCGGCGGGGGTAGCATTCCACCCTTCTAGAGGGAGAGACATGTACACACCGGCATACCCGGTAACTGACTTTCCAGAGCCCTGGCATCACAAAATGGATGCCGCTGCCACAGACACGAGTCTGGCCTCCTGCTGCTGACCGAAACTCCGGCAGGGGAGGCCTGGACAATAGGTTTCCTGTCCCAGGGAGGTGTAACCACCTCCCCAGACAGGATAGTGTGTATTGGGGCTGGGCGGGAGCACTCTCTGGTGCTTTGAAGTCCTGCACTGGGGGCACATTTGGTGTCCCTGTGCATACCCCAGTTCAAACCGGCTCAGGGGCTTCCAGCCCCTGCTCTGGCGCGAAACTGGACAAAGGGAAAGGGGTGTAACCACCCCTCTGCCCTGACCCTCCCATAGGTGGGTCCACAGAGTATGTCCAACCCCTACCTTAGTATAAGTATGGGACCCCAGTCCTTAGGACTTTAGATTAACCTGGACGAAACTCTGACACAGAATCCTGGACCTTCGATGCTCTACTTCAAGATTAGAGGACTGAAGAATCTCCCTTGGGGTCAAGGAGTGACTCCCCTGCTTGGCAGGCACCAAAGAAGCAATTGTCTGGTCTGCATCGCTGAAGCTCCCGCCGGACGCCGAAGTCTTTGCATCACCAGAGGTGGATTTCCAGACTTCTCCGAGGCTGCCCTGAGTCCCCAGCAAAGCTGAGGCCCGTAGCTGTCGTGGGTAACGTGGAACCGTGACCCCTGGACACCGATCGCATTTGCAAGTGCATCCTCTTCTGGGTCTCCCACGAAGTCGTGCTTTGGCCTCCAAGTAGCCCCAGCCTCCAGCACCAACTGCACTGAAGATCACTGGCCTCCACTCCACGAGTGTCCTGTGAGCCAGCTCCATGTGTGTCGACTCGAGGCTTCTTCACGGTCGCTAGTCCGTTGGCTAGTAGGCCCTCCCGAAGGCCAATCTTCTTCTGCTTGGGCTCCCTGGTTGCTTCAGGCGTGTCCTGACTTACCCTCGCTGGGTGAGTCCCACAGATCTTGCTGGTCTGCAACATCGTCCTTCTTCCATTTCCACAAGACTTGCCGTTGCCAAGGCTTGTTGGGTCCAATCCGGTCGCCGACACCCCTGCAATCGACAGACGTCGGGGGACAGCTCGAATCCAGCTCCTGGTTATCGTCAACGCCTCCTGGACCTCGTGGCTGAAGAGTCAAGACAACTGTCAACCTACCTGAAGCACTCGACATCGGTGGGCATCTGCTCATCGCCTTCCTGGTCACTGGCTAGTGACCCAGACTCTGTCCCCTCTGCTTTCAGGTTCTTCAGATCTTCGATCCACCTTTGGATCCACCCGAACACTTTCGACTTGGCCGCCAGCAGCACTTTGCAGCAGATCGCCATTGAAAGCGACGACGAAACCCGACCCCGAAAGACACCTATGCACCCGGCTCCCCTGGGTGAGGTAACTCGAGTACTCCGGTGCTCCCGTGGGTATTGACACTAGAACAGCCTAGTTCTCAAAGGGTTTGCTCCAAGTCCTCCTCTAAGTGTCCCTTTTCTTTTAAATTCCAACCGCGACTTTCCCCATAGAAGTCAACGGCGATTCGCGGCTGTGTTCATCACACTGCACGCGTCCCCCGTGGGTCCCCTGTGTCACTACCTTGGGTGGTTCCTTGTGGTCCAAGCACTTCTACAGGCTCTAGGCCCTGTGTCTAGCTCAGTCGTGGTTCTTATACCACTTTATTGGTATATGGTTTGGTACGCCCCTAGGGCTCAAACGTGTATTTGTGCTATTACTGTAGATAACTAACTTATAACTTATGTACTTCGAACTCTAGCCTCATAAAGAGACTAGAGGGGTGTGTTTAGCAATAAATACATATATTTTGAATATATACCTGGTGTGGTCCTCTTTCATTTGGTCACTCAAGAGATTATAGACTGGTAAAACAAGCTGCTTTACATTCCTTCAAGACTTAGCCTGAAGGCTGCTCTCCATAGCTACCACTAGGATAGCTTTCAATAAAGGTTGTCTTTAACCTATCTCCAATAAGGGGTTGTTTGGACTGGTGCAAGGTGCCCACTATAATTAGTGGACAGCATATGCCAGGCCAACTTCTCACATTGGTGTGCAGCGTGTGGGATTCCAGCTTGCTATTGTTTTACCAGATAATCTCAATTGAATTGATCAACTGAAAACCACTAAGGGTACCTAAGGTACATATAAATCAAGCTTAGTAATACAGTAAGTTCTACTGAACTTAGAGTTGTGTGTTAAGGGATAGCACACCCTTTCTACAACTCAAGAGAGTTTAGTAGGCCACACTAGAGTAGGTAGTGCATACACCACACCTCACTAGTAATGTCTTCAAAGCCAGGACCCAGTGAGTCCTTGCCAGAAGCCAGTGGGCTTCTTCCCTCCAAGTATGATAAACTCCCATTCTTGGAATTGAGAGCATTATGCAATACTAGGAAGCTGAAGGCAGGCAAAAGTGCCAGCACCCAACACCTCAGGGAGGTGTTACTGGCTGATGATCTCAGCAGGCCCCTAGGGTCTGAAGGGGTAGGCAGAGAGGGTGGGGCAGAAGATGAGGAAGGGGTCAGGGGTGAAGAAACCCAGGCCCCCCTCTGAAACTGGCCAGGAAGGTGAAAATGACCTTGTCCTGGAAAACCCAATTCCTCCTGTGGAGGAGGAGGAGGATCAGAATGACCTCCCCTTTGTCCCCCCAGGAAGAGTATGTGAGTGTGCCCAGAAGGTCTAGATCTCCTTCTCAGGAGTCTAACCACTCTGACACCTCAATAGGGACCTCTGTCTCCTCTCATAGGAGGGAATCCTCTCATGACAGGAGAAAGAGACTGATTCAGTATGAGCAAGCCCAGCTTGAGCTCAGAAAACAGCAGTTGGCTATAGACAGGGAGTCCCTAGATCTCTACAGAGAGAGAAAAAGATGGGACTAGAGTCCCATGGTGGCAGCAATTTCCCCAGAGATAGGGAAAGGTCTTATGACCATAGAAACCTGAGCAAGATTGTCCCTCCCTACCAGAGTGGGGATGACATCCACAAATGGATAACTGCTCTGGAGAGGGCCTGTAAAGTACAGAGGGTCCCTCAGGAGCAGTGGGCAGCAATCTTGTGGCTCTCCTTTGCAGACAAAGGTAGAGATAAGCTCCTCACTGTTAGAGAGGAGGATGCTGATAATTACAAAGTCTTGAAGAGTGCTCTGATTGATGGGTTTGGCCTAACCACTGAACAATACAGGTTAAAGTTCAGAGATACCCAAAAGGCACAGACTCAAGACTGGGTGGACTTTGTTGATTGTTCTGCCAAGGCTCTGGAAGGTTGGTTATTGGGCAGTAAGGTATGTGACTTCACAGGATTGTACAATCTTATCATGAGGGAGCAGATCCTTAATAATTGTCAAAATCAGCTGTTGCATCAGCACCTGGTGGACTCTGATCTGACCTCTCCCCAAGAATTGGGAAAGAAGGCAGACAAATGGGTCAGAACCAGGGTGAGGCAGAAGGTACAGAACCAAGGTGGTGACCCTAAGAAGCAAGATTCTAAAAACTCTGATAAGGGTGGGGAGAAGGGTAAAGACCAAAAGTCTTCACAAGGCCCCCAAAAATCTTCTTCAGGTGGGGATTCACAGTCTAACAAGGGAAGAGGCCAAAAGAAACCATGGTGCAAGGTCTGTAAGCAAAAGACCCACTGGACCAGTGATTGCACCAAGTCCAAAGACTCTACTCCAGCCCCCACCAATGCCCCTAAGGCACCTGCTCCCCTAGTGCAGTTACAGTTGGTGGTGGGACTACACAAGCCAAGGGTTTAGTAGGGTTGACCCTGGGTAAGGAGATGAGCTCTGACCTAGTCAGAGAACTCACTCAGGCTGTCCTAGTCTGTGATGGAGGCATGGATGTGACCTCCTCTGTGAGTCCCAGTAATCTGGGCAAGTACAGGCAACAGCCCTTAATCAATGGAAAAGAGGCTTTGGCATTTAGGGACACAGGGGCAAGTGTCACCATGGTGACACAAGACCTTGTGAATCCTGGGCAGATTATACTTGGTGAAATGTACCAAGTGACCAATGCTAGCAATGTCAGAACAGACCATACTCTGGCAGTTGTTAACTTCTCCTGGGGAGGGGTAACTGGCCTTAAGAAGGTTGTGGTAAGTGCAGACCTACCCGTTGAATGCTTGCTTGGCAATGACTTAGAAACTTCAGCTTGGGCAGAAGTGGAGCTCAGGACCCATGCAGAAATGCTGGGCATCCCTGCAGATGTGTTTGCTGTGACCAGGTCACAAGCCAAAATGTCTAACACTGAACAGGCCTTGGATTCTGGAATAATGGACCAAGTGCCCTCCAAGAAGAGGAGTAGTAGGGTAAAGGCAGTGCCTTCCCCCTTGGCTCAGAAGGAAGATCAGTCTCTTGAGGGGGATGATCTCAGTCCTGAGGAAGGAACTGTCCCAGAGGAGCTTGAACCTGACCAGGTTGAGTTCTTGGGGACAGGGGGCCCTTCCAGGGCAGATCTGAGCCAGGAGCAGCAGAGCTGCCCCTCTCTTGAACCCCTCAGACAGCAAGCTGCTGCTGAGGCTGCTGGGAAAGCTAGTGGTCCCCATACAGTGTATTGGGATGATGGACTCTTGTACTCAGAGTGTAGAGACCCCAAGCCTGGTGCCACCAGGAGGTTGGTTATACCTCTGAAGTTCAGGGGCTTCCTATTGACCCTAGCCCATGACATTCCCTTAGCAGGTCACCTGGGCCAGAACAAGACTTGGGACAGAATTGTCCCTCACTTTCACTGGCCCCACATGTCTGAAGACACCAAGGAGTTTTGTCGCTCCTGTGTAACCTGCCAGGCCAGTGGCAAGGCAGGTGGCACTACAAAGGCCCCCTGATACCACTACCTGTGGTGGGGGTTCCCTTTGAAAGGGTGGGGATTGACATTGTTGGTCCCATGGATCCCCAAACAGCATCTGGGCACAGGTTTATCCTGGTGGTAGTGGATCATGCCACCAGGTACCCAGAGGCTATTCCCCTTAGGACCACTACAGCACCTGTGGTGGCAAGAGCCCTCCTGGGAATTTTCTCAAGAGTGGGCTTCCCTAAGGAGGTTGTATCAGACAGGGGTGCTAACTTTATGTCTGGATACTTGAAAGCAATGTGGAAGGAGTGTGGAGTGACTTACAAGTTCACCACACCCTATCACCCACAATGCAATGGTTTAGTTGAGAGATTCAACAAAACCTTGAAGGGCATGATTAAAGGGCTCCCAGAAAAGCTTAGGCGAAGATGGGACATACTCTTGCCCTGCCTTTTATTTGCATACAGGGAGGTGCCTCAAAAGGGGTTGGCTACAGCCCTTTTGAACTTTTGTTTGGTCACCCTGTCAGGGGTCCATTGTGCTTGGTGAAGGAAGGATGGGAGTTACCTCTCAAGCCCCCAAAGCAAGACATAGTGGACTATGTACTTGGTCTCCGCTCCAGGATGGCTGAGTACATGAAAAAGGCAACTAAAAACCTTGAGGCTAGCCAGGAACTTCAAAAAGCCTGGCATGACCAAAGGCTGTACTGACTGTTTACCAGCCAGGACAGAAGGTGTGGGTGTTGGAGCCAGTGGCCCCAGCAGCTCTCCAAGACAAATGGAGTGGACCCCATACCATTGTTGAACAGAAGGGTGAGGTTACCTATTTAGTAGACCTAGGAACACCCAGGAGTCCCCACAGGGTTCTCCATGTCAACAGGTTAAAACCATATGTGGACAGGGCAGACATGGGCTTGCTCATGGCTACTGATGAGGGACAGGAGGAAGAGAGTGACCCACTCCCTGACCTGCTCTCACAGAACCCTGATGATGGGTCAGTGGATGGTGTAGCCTTGGCAGGCAGCCTCACTGCCCAGCAGCAAACTGATTGCAGACAGGTGCTCAATCAGTTCAGGCACATATTCTCACTGACACCCAGTCAGACCACCTGGTGCACTCATGAAGTGGACACTGGGGACAGTCTGCCTATTAAAAATAAGATTTATAGGCAACCTGACCATGTCAGGGACTGTATCAGGACAGAAGTCCAGAAGATGTTGGATTTGGGAGTTATTGAACCCTCAGATAGCCCTTGGGCTAGTCCAGTGGTCCTTGTGCCAAAACCTCACACCAATGGTGGGAAAAGAGAGATGAGGTTTTGTGTGGACTACAGGGGTCTCAATGCAGTCACTAGGACTGATGCCCATCCAATACCTAGGGCAGATGAGCTAATAGACACTTTGGCCTCAGCCAAGTATCTAAGCACATTTGACCTGACAGCTGGCTACTGGCAGATCAGACTAGCTGATGATGCAAAGCCAAAGACAGCATTCTCAACCCCTAGTGGGCATTATCAATTTGTGGTGATGCCCTTTGGTCTGAAGAATGCACCTGCCACTTTTCAGAGGTTGGTGAATACAGTCCTTACAGGTCTGGAAGCCTATAGTGCAGCATATCTAGATGATATTGCTGTCTTTAGCTCCACCTGGGAGGATCACCTGGTCCACCTCAGAAATGTTTTGCAGGCCCTGCAGAAAGCAGGCCTGACTATCAAGGCCACCAAGTGCCAGATAGGGCAGAGTCAGGTTGTGTACCTGGGCCACCTTGTGGGTGGAGGCCAGGTTCAACCACTGCAGAGCAAGATCCAGACCATCATGGACTGGACTGCTCCAACTACCCAGACTCAGGTGAGAGCCTTTTTAGGCCTGACTGGGTACTATAGGAGATTTGTCAAGGGGTATGGATCAATAGTGACACCCCTGAATGACTTAACTTCCAAGAAAATGCCCAAAAGGTTCAGTGGACAGTTAGCTGTCAAAAGGCATTTGATGACCTAAAGCAGGCCATGTGCACTGCTCCCATTCTACAGAGTCCTGATTACTCCAAGAAGTTCATTGTCCAAACAGATGCATCTGAATTGGGGGTAGGGGCTGTACTGTCACAATTGAATGATGAAGGTCAGGATCAGCCAGTAGCTTTTATTAGCAGAAGGCTGACCCCTAGAGAGAAACGTTGGTCAGCCATTGAGAGGGAGGCCTTTGCTGTGGTCTGGGCTCTGAAGAAGTTGAGGCCATACTTGTTTGGTACTCACTTCCTTGTTCAAACAGACCATAAGCCCCTCTTATGGCTAAAACAAATGAAGGGTGAAAACCCCAAACTGCTTAGGTGGTCCATTTCCCTACAGGGGATGGACTTCACAGTGGAACATAGACCTGGGAGTAACCATGCCAATGCAGATGGACTCTCTAGGTACTTCCACTTAGAACATGAAGACTTAACTGGGCAAGGTTAGTTTAATGTCCCTACGTTGGGGGGGGGGTTGTGTAGGAGAGTAGGATCTGCTTCACATGGGTACCCCCACTTTTTGCTGATGCTTCACTGTTTTTCGACTTTAGTCTGGCTGGGGCCTTGCTAATCAGAACCCCAGCCTAGCTGCTTCCTCTCTAAAATGGTTTCCATGTGCCCTTATAAGTCCCTAGTGTGAGAAGTTGGCCTGGCATATGCTGTCCACTAATTATAGTGGGCACCTTGCACCAGTCCAAACAACCCCTTATTGGAGATAGGTTAAAGACAACCTTTATTGAAAGCTATCCTAGTGGTAGCTATGGAGAGCAGCCTTCAGGCTAAGTCTTGAAGGAATGTAAAGCAGCTTGTTTTACCAGTCTATAATCTCTTGAGTGACCAAATGAAAGAGGACCACACCAGGTATATATTCAAAATATATGTATTTATTACTAAACACACCCCTCTAGTCTCTTTATGAGGCTAGAGTTCGAAGTACATAAATTATAAGTTAGTTATCTACAGTAATAGCACAAATACACGTTTGAGCCCCAGGGGCGTACCAAACCATATACCAATAAAGTGGTATAAGAACCACGACTGAGCTAGACACAAGGCCTAGAGCCTGTAGAAGTGCTTGGACCACAAGGAACCACCCAAGGCAGTGACACAGGGGACCCACGGGGGACGCGTGCAGTGTATGAACACAGCCGCGAACCGCCGTTAACTTCTATGGGGAAAGTCGCGATTAGAATTTAAAAGAAAAGGGACACTTAGAGGAGGACTTGGAGCAAACCCTTTGAGAACTAGGCTGTTCTAGTGTCAATACCCACGGGAGCACCGGAGTACTCGAGTTACCTCACCCAGGGGAGCCGGGTGCATAGGTGTCTTTCGGGGTCGGGTTTCGTCGTCGCTTTCAATGGCGATCTGCTGCAAAGTGCTGCTGGCGGCCAAGTCGAAAGTGTTCGGGTGGATCCAAAGGTGGATCGAAGATCTGAAGAACCTGAAAGCAGAGGGGACAGAGTCTGGGTCACTAGCCAGTGACCAGGAAGGCGATGAGCAGATGCCCACCGATGTCGAGTGCTTCAGGTAGGTTGACAGTCGTCTTGACTCTTCAGCCACGAGGTCCAGGAGGCGTCGACGATGACCAGGAGCTGGATTCGAGTTGTCCTATGAAGTCTGTCGATTGCAGGGGTGTCGGCGACCCGTTGGACCCAACAAGCCTTGGCAACGGCAAGTCTTGTGGAAATGGAAGAAGGACGATGTTGCAGACCAGCAAGGTCTGGGGGACTCACCCAGCGAGGATAAGTCAGGGCACACCTGGAGCAACCAGGGAGCCCAAGCAGAAAAAGATTGGCCTTCGGGAGGGCCTACTAGCCAACGGACTAGCGACCGCGAAGGAGCCTCGAGACGATGCACGTGGAGCTGGCTCACAGGACACTCGTGGAGTGGAGGCCAGTGATCTTCGGTGCAGTTGGTGCTGGAGGCTAGGGCTACTCGGAGCCCAAAGCACGACTTCGTGGGAGACCCAGAAGAGGATGCACTTGCAAATGCGTTCGGTGTCCAGGGGTCACGGTTCCACGTTACCCACGACAGCTACGGGCCTCAGCTTTGCTGGGGACTCAGGGCAGCCTCGGGGAAGTCTGGAAATCCACCTCTGGTGATGCAAAGACTTCGGCGTCCGACGGGAGCTTCAGCGATGCAGACCGGACAATTGCTTCTTTGGTGCCTGCCAAGCAGGGGAGTCACTCCTTGACCCCAAGGGAGATTCTTCAGTCCTCTAATCTTGAAGTAGAGCGTCGAAGGTCCAGGATTCTGTGTCAGAGTTTCGTCCAGGTTAATCTAAAGTCCTAAGGACTGGGGTCCCCTACTTATACTAAGGTAGGGGTTGGACATACTCTGTGGCCCCACCTATGGGAGGGTCAGGGCAGAGGGGTGGTTACACCCCTTTCCCTTTGTCCAGTTTCACGCCAGAGCAGGGGCTGGAAGCCCCTGAGCCGGTTTGAACTGGGGTATGCACAGGGACACCAAGTGTGCCCCCAGTGCAGGACTTCAAAGCACCCGAGAGTGCTCCCGCCCAGCCCCAATACACACTATCCTGTCTGGGGAGGTGGTCACACCTCCCTGGGACAGGAAACCTATTGTCCAGGCCTCCCCTGCCGGAGTTTCGGTCAGCAGCAGGAGGCCAGACTCGTGTCTGTGGCAGCGGCATCCATTTTGTGATGCCAGGGCTCTGGAAAGTCAGTACCGGGTATACCGGTGTGTACATGTCTTTCCCTCTAGAAGGGTGGAATGCTACCCCCGCCGCCAGAACTGGCGGGGGGTAGTATTCCAAGATGTTTGACACCAAACACGACATGTTTCCGTGCAGCCATCCCAAAGTTAGCATTTAACGCGAGGTTATAATGCGCTTAAGAGTATATGGTCAGGCTGCACTACAAACAGCATCAGAGAAGGGTCTCCGAACGCTGCAGAGGGGCCCAGCTCATGCAGGGGCACCCTCTCACATAGGAACCACGCACTCTGCCTTCAGGATTGATAAGGCCTGCCATAGGAGTGACTTATAGGTTTATATGTGTGTATGTATGTAGTGATATAGGTAGCCTATATCACAGTAAGGGGTGCATGCACCACCTTACCCAGGCTGCAGTAGCAGACCTGTGGTGTCAGTTTGGATGGCCTTCCAGGGGTGGCACAATACATGCTGCAGCCCCTGGTAGGCCTCTGAGGTACCTATGCCCTGGGTACATAGTATACCATATACTAGGGACTTATAAGGGCACTCCAGATTCCAATCAGAGATGTGCCTAAGGCACATGGAAACCATTTTAGAGAGGAAGCAGCTAGGCTGGGGTTCTGATTAGCAGGGCCCCAGCCAGACTAAGGTCGAAAAACAGTGAAGCATCAGCAAAAAGTGGGGGTACCCATGTGAAGCAGATCCTACTCTCCTACACAACCCCCCAAACGTAGGGACATTAAACTAACCTTGCCCAGTTAAGTCTTCATGTTCTAAGTGGAAGTACCTAGAGAGTCCATCTGCATTGGCATGGTTACTCCCAGGTCTATGTTCCACTGTGAAGTCCATCCCCTGTAGGGAAATGGACCACCTAAGCAGTTTGGGGTTTTCACCCTTCATTTGTTTTAGCCATAAGAGGGGCTTATGGTCTGTTTGAACAAGGAAGTGAGTACCAAACAAGTATGGCCTCAACTTCTTCAGAGCCCAGACCACAGCAAAGGCCTCCCTCTCAATGGCTGACCAACGTTTCTCTCTAGGGGTCAGCCTTCTGCTAATAAAAGCTACTGGCTGATCCTGACCTTCATCATTCAATTGTGACAGTACAGCCCCTACCCCCAATTCAGATGCATCAGTTTGAACAATGAACTTCTTGGAGTAATCAGGACTCTGTAGAATGGGAGCAGTGCACATGGCCTGCTTCAGGTCATCAAATGCCTTTTGACAGCTAACTGTCCACTGAACCTTTTGGGCATTTTCTTGGAAGTTAAGTCATTCAGGGGTGTCACTATTGATCCATACCCCTTGACAAATCTCCTATAGTACCCAGTCAGGCCTAAGAAGGCTCTCACCTGAGTCTGGGTAGTTGGAGCAGTCCAGTCCATGATGGTCTGGATCTTGCTCTGCAGTGGTTGAACCTGGCCTCCACCCACAAGGTGGCCCAGGTACACAACCTGACTCTGCCCTATCTGGCACTTGGTGGCCTTGATAGTCAGGCCTGCTTTCTGCAGGGCCTGTAAAACATTTCTGAGGTGGACCAGGTGATCCTCCCAGGTGGAGCTAAAGACAGCAATATCATCTAGATATGCTGCACTATAGGCTTCCAGACCTGTAAGGACTGTATTCACCAACCTCTGAAAAGTGGCAGGTGCATTCTTCAGACCAAAGGGCATCACCACAAATTGATAATGCCCACTAGGGGTTGAGAATGCTGTCTTTGGCTTTGCATCATCAGCTAGTCTGATCTGCCAGTAGCCAGCTGTCAGGTCAAATGTGCTTAGATACTTGGCTGAGGCCAAAGTGTCTATTAGCTCATCTGCCCTTGGTATTGGATGGGCATCAGTCCTAGTGACTGCATTGAGACCCCTGTAGTCCACACAAAACCTCATCTCTCTTTTCCCACCATTGGTGTGAGGTTTTGGCACAAGGACCACTGGACTAGCCCAAGGGCTATCTGAGGGTTCAATAACTCCCAAATCCAACATCTTCTGGACTTCTGTCCTGATACAGTCCCTGACATGGTCAGGTTGCCTATAAATCTTATTTTTAATAGGCAGACTGTCCCCAGTGTCCACTTCATGAGTGCACCAGGTAGTCTGACTGGGTGTCAGTGAGAATATGTGTCTGAACTGATTGAGCACCTGTCTGCAATCAGTCTGCTGCTGGGTAGTGAGGCTGCCTGCCAAGGCTACACCATCCACTGACCCATCACCAGGGTTCTGTGAGAGCAGGTCAGGGAGTGGGTCACTCTCTTCCTCCTGTCCCTCATCAGTAGCCATGAGCAAGCCCATGTCTGCCCTGTCCACATATGGTTTTAACCTGTTGACATGGAGAACCCTGTGGGGACTCCTGGGTGTTCCTAGGTCTACTAAGTAGGTAACCTCACCCTTCTGTTCAACAATGGTATGGGGTCCACTCCATTTGTCTTGGAGAGCTGCTGGGGCCACTGGCTCCAACACCCACACCTTCTGTCCTGGCTGGTAAACAGTCAGTACAGCCTTTTGGTCATGCCAGGCCTTTTGAAGTTCCTGGCTAGCCTCAAGGTTTTTAGTTGCCTTTTTCATATACTCAGCCATCCGGGAGCGGAGACCAAGTACATAGTCCACTATGTCTTGCTTTGGGGGCTTGAGAGGTAACTCCCATCCTTCCTTCACCAAGCACAATGGACCCCTGACAGGGTGACCAAACAAAAGTTCAAAAGGGCTGTAGCCAACCCCTTTTGAGGCACCTCCCTGTACGCAAATAAAAGGCAGGGCAAGAGTATGTCCCATCTTCGCCTAAGCTTTTCTGGGAGCCCTTTAATCATGCCCTTCAAGGTTTTGTTGAATCTCTCAACTAAACCATTGCATTGTGGGTGATAGGGTGTGGTGAACTTGTAAGTCACTCCACACTCCTTCCACATTGCTTTTAAGTATCCAGACATAAAGTTTGCACCCCTGTCTGATACAACCTCCTTAGGGAAGCCCACTCTTGAGAAAATTCCCAGGAGGGCCCTTGCCACCACAGGTGCTGTAGTGGTCCTAAGGGGAATAGCCTCTGGGTACCTGGTGGCATGATCCACTACCACCAGGATAAACCTGTGCCCAGATGCTGTTTGGGGATCCATGGGACCAACAATGTCAATCCCCACCCTTTCAAAGGGAACCCCCACCACAGGTAGTGGTATCAGGGGGCCTTTGTAGTGCCACCTGCCTTGCCACTGGCCTGGCAGGTTACACAGGAGCGACAAAACTCCTTGGTGTCTTCAGACATGTGGGGCCAGTGAAAGTGAGGGACAATTCTGTCCCAAGTCTTGTTCTGGCCCAGGTGACCTGCTAAGGGAATATCATGGGCTAGGGTCAATAGGAAGCCCCTGAACTTCAGAGGTATAACCAACCTCCTGGTAGCACCAGGCTTGGGGTCTCTACACTCTGAGTACAAGAGTCCATCATCCCAATACACAGTATGGGGACCACTAGCTTTCCCAGCAGCCTCAGCAGCAGCTTGCTGTCTGAGGGGTTCAAGAGAGGGGCAGCTCTGCTGCTCCTGGCTCAGATCTGCCCTGGAAGGGCCCCCTGTCCCCAAGAACTCAACCTGGTCAGGTTCAAGCTCCTCTGGGACAGTTCCTTCCTCAGGACTGAGATCATCCCCCTCAAGGGACTGATCTTCCTTCTGAGCCAAGGGGGAAGGCACTGCCTTTACCCTACTACTCCTCTTCTTGGAGGGCACTTGGTCCATTATTCCAGAATCCAAGGCCTGTTCAGTGCTAGACATTTTGGCTTGTGACCTGGTCACAGCAAACACATCTGCAGGGATGCCCAGCATTTCTGCATGGGTCCTGAGCTCCACTTCTGCCCAAGCTGAAGTTTCTAAGTCATTGCCAAGCAAGCATTCAACGGGTAGGTCTGCACTTACCACAACCTTCTTAAGGCCAGTTACCCCTCCCCAGGAGAAGTTAACAACTGCCAGAGTATGGTCTGTTCTGACGTTGCTAGCATTGGTCACTTGGTACATTTCACCAAGTATAATCTGCCCAGGATTCACAAGGTCTTGTGTCACCATGGTGACACTTGCCCCTGTGTCCCTAAATGCCAAAGCCTCTCTTCCATTGATTAAGGGCTGTTGTCTGTACTTGCCCAGATTACTGGGACTCACAGAGGAGGTCATATCCATGCCTCCATCACAGACTAGGACAGCCTGAGTGAGTTCTCTGACTAGGTCAGAGCTCATCTCTTTACCCAGGGTCAACCCTACTAAACCCTTGGCTTGTGTAGTCCCACCACCAACTGTAACTGCACTAGGGGGAGCAGGTGCCTTAGGGGCATTGGTGGGGGCTGGAGTCGAGTCTTTGGACTTGGTGCAATCACTGGTCCAGTGGGTCTTTTGCTTACAGACCTTGCACCATGGTTTCCTTTGGCCTTTCCCTTTGGTAGACTGTGAATCCCCACCTGAAGAAGATTTTTGGGGGCCTTGTGAAGACTTTTGATCTTTACCCTTCTCCCCACCCTTATCAGAGGTTTTCGAATCTTGCTTCTTAGGGTCACCACCTTGGTTCTGTACCTTCTGCTTCACCCTGGTTCTGACCCATTTGTCTGCCTTCTTTCCCAATTCTTGGGGAGAGGTCAGATCAGAGTCTACCAGGTGCTGATGCAACAGCTGATTTTGACAGTTATTAAGAATCTGCTCCCTCATGATCAGATTGTACAATCCTGTGAAGTCACATACCTTACTGCCCAATAACCAACCTTCCAGAGCCTTGGCAGAACAATCAACAAAGTCCACCCAGTCTTGAGTCTGTGCTTTTGGGTATCCCTGAACTTTAACCTGTATTGTTCAGTGGTTAGGCCAAACCCATCAATTAGAGCACTCTTCAAGACTTTGTAATTATCAGCATCCTCCTCTCTAACAGTGAGGAGCTTGTCTCTACCTTTGTCTGCAAAGGAGAGCCACAAGATTGCTGCCCACTGCTCCTGAGGGACCCTCTGTACTTTACAGGCCCTCTCTAGAGCAGTTATCCATTTGTGGATGTCATCCCCACTCTGGTAGGGAGGGACAATCTTGCTCAGGTTTCTATGGTCATAAGACCTTTCCCTATCTTTGGGGAAACTGCTGCCACCATGGGACTCTAGTCCCAACTTTTGTCTCTCTCTATAGAGATCTAGGGACTCCCTGTCTATAGCCAATTGCTGTTTCCTGAGTTCAAGCTGAGTTTGCTCATATTGAATCAGTCTCTTTCTCCTCTCATGAGAGGATTCCCTCCTATGAGAGGAGACAGAGGTCCCTATTGAGGTGTCAGAGTGGTTAGACTCCTGAGAAGGAGACCTAGACCTTCTGGGCACACTCAGAACTCTTCCTGGGGGGACAAAGGGGAGGTCAGTCTGATCCTCTCCCTCCTCCTCCTCCACAGGAGGAATTGGGTTTTCCAGGACAAGGTCATTTTCACCTTCCTGGCCAGTTTCAGAGGGGGGCCTGGGTTTCTTCACCCCTGGCCCCTTCCTCATCTTCTGCCCCACCCTCTTTGCCTACCCCTTCAGACCCTAGGGGCCTGCTGAGATCATCAGCTAGTAACACCTCCCTGAGGTGTTGGGTGCTGGCACTTTTGCCTGCCTTCAACTTCCTAGTATTGCATAATGCTCTCAATTCCAAGAATGGGAGTTTATCATACTTGGAGGGAAGAAGCCCACTGGCTTCTGGCAAGGACTCACTGGGTCCTGGCTTTGAAGACATTACTAGTGAGGTGTGGTGTATGCACTACCTACTCTAGTGTGGCCTACTAAACTCTCTTGAGTTGTAGAAAGGGTGTGCTGTCCCTTAACACACAACTCTAAGTTCAGTAGAACTTACTGTATTACTAAGCTTGATTTATATGTACCTTAGGTACCCTTAGTGGTTTTCAGTTGATCAATTCAATTGAGATTATCTGGTAAAACAATAGCAAGCTGGAATCCCACACGCTGCACACCAATGTGAGAAGTTGGCCTGGCATATGCTGTCCACTAATTATAGTGGGCACCTTGCACCAGTCCAAACAACCCCTTATTGGAGATAGGTTAAAGACAACCTTTATTGAAAGCTATCCTAGTGGTAGCTATGGAGAGCAGCCTTCAGGCTAAGTCTTGAAGGAATGTAAAGCAGCTTGTTTTACCAGTCTATAATCTCTTGAGTGACCAAATGAAAGAGGACCACACCAGGTATATATTCAAAATATATGTATTTATTACTAAACACACCCCTCTAGTCTCTTTATGAGGCTAGAGTTCGAAGTACATAAATTATAAGTTAGTTATCTACAGTAATAGCACAAATACACGTTTGAGCCCCAGGGGCGTACCAAACCATATACCAATAAAGTGGTATAAGAACCACGACTGAGCTAGACACAAGGCCTAGAGCCTGTAGAAGTGCTTGGACCACAAGGAACCACCCAAGGCAGTGACACAGGGGACCCACGGGGGACGCGTGCAGTGTATGAACACAGCCGCGAACCACCGTTAACTTCTATGGGGAAAGTCGCGATTAGAATTTAAAAGAAAAGGGACACTTAGAGGAGGACTTGGAGCAAACCCTTTGAGAACTAGGCTGTTCTAGTGTCAATACCCACGGGAGCACCGGAGTACTCGAGTTACCTCACCCAGGGGAGCCGGGTGCATAGGTGTCTTTCGGGGTCGGGTTTCGTCGTCGCTTTCAATGGCGATCTGCTGCAAAGTGCTGCTGGCGGCCAAGTCGAAAGTGTTCGGGTGGATCCAAAGGTGGATCGAAGATCTGAAGAACCTGAAAGCAGAGGGGACAGAGTCTGGGTCACTAGCCAGTGACCAGGAAGGCGATGAGCAGATGCCCACCGATGTCGAGTGCTTCAGGTAGGTTGACGGTCGTCTTGACTCTTCAGCCACGAGGTCCAGGAGGCGTCGACGACAACCAGGAGCTGGATTCGAGCTGTCCCACGACGTCTGTCGATTGCAGGGGTGTCGGCGACCGGATTGGACCCAACAAGCCTTGGCAACGGCAAGTCTCGTGGAAATGGAAGAAGGACGATGTTGCAGACCAGCAAGGTCTGGGGGACTCACCCAGCAAGGATAAGTCAGGGCACACCTGGAGCAACCAGGGAGCCCAAGCAGAAGAAGATTGGCCTTCGGGAGGGCCTACTAGCCAACAGACTAGCGACCGCGAAGGAGCCTCGAGTCGATGCACGTGGAGCTGGCTCACAGGACACTCGTGGAGTGGAGGCCAGTGATCTTCGGTGCAGTTGGTGCTGGAGGCTGGGGCTACTCGGAGCCCAAAGCACGACTTCGTGGGAGACCCAGAAGAGGATGCACTTGCAAATGCGTTTGGTGTCCAGGGGTCACGGTTCCACGTTACCCACGACAGCTACGGGCCTCAGCTTTGCTGGGGACTCAGGGCAGCCTCGGGGAAGTCTGGAAATCCACCTCTGGTGATGCAAAGACTTCGGCGTCCGACGGGAGCTTCAGCGATGCAGACCGGACAATTGCTTCTTTGGTGCCTGCCAAGCAGGGGAGTCACTCCTTGACCCCAAGGGAGATTCTTCAGTCCTCTAATCTTAAAGTAGAGCGTCGAAGGTCCAGGATTCTGTGTCAGAGTTTCGTCCAGGTAAATCTAAAGTCCTAAGGACTGGGGTCCCCTACTTATACTAAGGTAGGGGGTTGGACATACTCTGTGGCCCCACCTATGGGAGGGTCAGGGCAGAGGGGTGGTTACACCCCTTTCCCTTTGTCCAGTTTCACGCCAGAGCAGGGGCTGGAAGCCCCTGAGCCGGTTTGAACTGGGGTATGCACAGGGACACCAAGTGTGCCCCCAGTGCAGGACTTCAAAGCACCAGAGAGTGCTCCCGCCCAGCCCCAATACACACTATCCTGTCTGGGGAGGTGGTCACACCTCCCTGGGACAGGAAACCTATTGTCCAGGCCTCCCCTGCCGGAGTTTCGGTCAGCAGCAGGAGGCCAGACTCGTGTCTGTGGCAGCGGCATCCATTTTGTGATGCCAGGGCTCTGGAAAGTCAGTACCGGGTATACCGGTGTGTACATGTCTTTCCCTCTAGAAGGGTGGAATGCTACCCCCGCCGCCAGAACTGGCGGGGGGGTAGTATTCCAAGATGTTTGACACCAAACACGACATGTTTCCGTGCAGCCATCCCAAAGTTAGCATTTAACGCGAGGTTATAATGCGCTTAAGAGTATATGGTCAGGCTGCACTACAAACAGCATCAGAGAAGGGTCTCCGAACGCTGCAGAGGGGCCCAGCTCATGCAGGGGCACCCTCTCACATAGGAACCACGCACTCTGCCTTCAGGATTGATAAGGCCTGCCATAGGAGTGACTTATAGGTTTATATGTGTGTATGTATGTAGTGATATAGGTAGCCTATATCACAGTAAGGGGTGCATGCACCACCTTACCCAGGCTGCAGTAGCAGACCTGTGGTGTCAGTTTGGATGGCCTTCCAGGGGTGGCACAATACATGCTGCAGCCCCTGGTAGGCCTCTGAGGTACCTATGCCCTGGGTACATAGTATACCATATACTAGGGACTTATAAGGGCACTCCAGATTCCAATCAGAGATGTGCCTAAGGCACATGGAAACCATTTTAAAGAGGAAGCAGCTAGGCTGGGGTTCTGATTAGCAGGGCCCCAGCCAGACTAAGGTCGAAAAACAGTGAAGCATCAGCAAAAAGTGGGGGTACCCATGTGAAGCAGATCCTACTCTCCTACACTCTAGATATATGGTATACTACTGTACCCTAGGGCACTAGGTACTTCTGCAGAGTGCCTGCCAGGGGCTGTATGCATGTATCTGTGCCACCTCTGGAAGTGCTAGCTCTATGTGACACCCCAGGTCTGTCTTACTGCAGCTCTGCCTAAGGTGGTGCGTTTGCATCCCTTTACTGTGCACTATAGGCTACCTATATCACTGCATGCACGTACTACACATATAAGCCTATAAGCTCACTCCTATGGCAGGCCTTCATCAATCTCTGAATGGCAGAGTGCGTGGTTCCTCATCGTGAGAGGGTGCCCTCTGCATGAGCAGGGCCCCTCTGCAGCATTCGGAGACCCTTCTCTGATGCTGTTTGTAGTGCAGCCCGACTCATATACTCTTTAGCGCATTATAACCTCTTGCGTAAATGCTAACTCTTGGGATGGCTGCACGTGCAACATGTCGTGCTTTGGTGTCAAATCATCTTGCAATACTACCCCTGCCAGTTCTGGCGTGTCGGGAGTAGCATTCCACCCTTCTAGAGGCAGAGACATGTACACACCGGTATGCCCGGTACTGACTTTCCAGAGCCCTGGCATCACAAAATGGATGCCGCTGCCTACAGACACGAGTCTGGCCTCCTGCTGCTGACCGAAACTCCGGCAGTGAGGCTCTGGACACTGGTTTCCTGTCCCAGGGAGTTGTAACCACCTCTCTCAGACAGGATAGTGTGTATTGGGGCTGGGCTGGAGCACTCTCTGGTGCTTCTGAAGTCCTGCACTGGGGGCACTTTGGTGTCCCTGTGCATGCCCTAGTTCAAACCGGACTCTGGGCTTCTCAGCCCTCTGCTCTGGCTGCGAAACTGGACCTAGGGAAAGGGTGTAACTCACCTCTCTGCCCTGCACCCTCCTCATAGGTGGGTCCACAGAGTATGTCCAACCTCCTACCTTAGTATAAGTATGGGACCCCAGTCCTTAGGACTTTAGATTAACCTGGACGAAACTCTGACACAGAATCCTGGACCTTCGATCGCTCTACTTCAAGATTCAGATGACTGAAGAATCTCTCTTGGGGTCAGGAGTGACTCTGCCTTCTTGGCAGGCACCACTAAGCTAGTTCGTCCGGTGTGAGAAGTTGGCCTGGTATATGCTGTTCACTAATTAAAGTGGACACCTTGCACCAGAACAATTCGACTCTTATGGTAGATAGGTTTAAGACAACCTTTATAGAAAGCTATCCTAGTGGTAGCTGTGGAGAGCAGCCTTCAGGCTAAGTCTTGAAGGAATGTAAAGCAGCTTGTTTTACCACACAATCTCTTGAATCACCAAATGAAAAGACACCACACAGGTATATATATCAAATATATATGTATTTATTAATAAACACTCTCTACTAATCTCTTTATGAGATTAGAGGATCAGGAACATATGTACAAGTCAAATATTATCAGGATAAGTTTAGCACAATTGAATATTACAATCTTAGTTTGCTAGACCTAGGTCTAGGGCATCTAGAATCGAGGGACCCCCAAGAACCACCCCAGGTAGTTGTAGGAGACCCACAGGGGACGGACGCGGTGACCTGGCACCGATGCGAATCCTGTACGAGTCTATGCACTCAGACGCGATTGAGATATCAATGTTAAAGGTCCCTTGCGTGTTCGAGGCGAACACACCGATCGGTCCTTGTACGAGTCGAAGGACGCGGTTACAGATAGAGATTGCAAGGGAGATGGACGCGCTGTGTCTAACACAGACGCGAACCTTGTGCGAGTCAGTGCAATGGAGATCTCAGAGTTACAGGCCCTTTGTGTGTTCGAGGCGAACACCGATCGGACTCAGTACGAGTCGAAGGATACAGTTTTAGATAGTGTTACAAAGGAGATGGACGCGGTGTGTCTAACACAGACGCGAACCCTGTACGAGTCAGCGCAATTGTCGCACTTGGAAAGTTAGAGTTTTAGGACACTTCTAGGGAAGCTACAAGCAAGTCACTTACAGGGTAAGTAGTTCTAGGGCCCACACCCACAGGAGCACCGTAGTGCTGAAGTTACCTCACCCAGGGGAGCCGGGTGCATAGGTGTTCTTTGGTGTCGGGTCGCGGCGTCGTTTTCAATGGGAGCCAGTGAAGACTTGCTGCTTGCGGCGACAGGAGAAGTGTCCGGAGGAATCCAAGCCTGGATTCGGAAGATGGAAGACCTGAAAGCAGAGGGGACAGTGTTCAAAGTCACTTGGCAGTGACTCGGGGCAAGGAAGATGGATGCCCACCGTCGTCGCAAGATTCAGGTCGTTCACGGTTGCCTTGACTCTTCAGCCACGAGGTCCAGGAGGCGTCGTCGATGACCAGGAGCTGGATTCGGCGTGTCCCACGATGTCTGCAGCTTACTGCGGTGTCGGCGACTCGATTGGAGCCAACAAGCCTTGGTAACAGCAAGTCTCGGGGAAAGTGTGAAGAGACAATGGCACAGACCAGCAAGGTCTGTCGGACTCACCCAGTGAGGGTAAGTCAGGGCAGGCCTGGAGCAACCAGGAGAGCCCTTTGGTGTCTTTAGAAAGTCTTCTGGGGACCCACAAGCTGGCTGGCAAGGGATCGCAAAGACGCCTCGGGAGGATCCACTCACAGGGGCCCACGGTCACTCGGGACGTGGTAGGCCTCTGATCTTAGGAGGGATTCCTGCTGGAGGCTGGGACCACACGTGGTCCAAAGCACAAGTTCGTGGAACGTTGTGAAGGGGTTGCACTCGACAATAGTGCACGGTACCCAGGGGTCGCGGTTCCTCATTACTCTTGGGGTCCACTGGCCTCAGCTTCGCTGGGGACTCACGATGGCCTTGGAGAAGTCAGGAAATCCACTTCTTGGGCTGCAGGGACTTCGGACTCCGGCGGGAGCGGCATAGTTTGCGACCGTCGTTTGTAGTTTTTGGTGCCTGCCAAGCAGGGGAGTCACTCCTTGACTCCAAGGGAGATTCTTCAGTCTTCCAAAGGTAGTGGAACGTCGAAGGTCCGGGATTCTTCTTGTAGAGCGTCGTCCAGGGAAATCTAGGGTGCAATGCACAGGTTCCCCCTCTTATACCAAAAGAAGGGGAGGGACTAGCTCTATGACCCTACCTATGGGAGGGTCAGGGGAGTGGGTGGCTACACCCACTTCCCTTTGTCCAGTTTCGTGCCAGAGCAGGGACAGGTAGCCCCTGAGCCGGTTTGAACTGGCATATGCACAGAGGAGCCTTCTGCTCCCCCAGTGCAGGACTTCAAAGCACTCTAAGAGTGCACCCACCCAGCCCCAATACACTAAACCCTGTCTGGGAGGTGGTCACACCCCCTTGGGACAGGATATCTATTGTTGGGCTTCCTCCACTGCGAGTGTTGGTCATCAGCAGGAGGGCAGCCCAGTGTCTGTGACTGGTGGCATCCATTTTGTGATGCCAGGGCTCTGCAAGATTCTACCGCGTTTCCACAGTAGGTACATGTCTATCCCTCTAGAAGGGTGGAATGCTACCCCCGCCGCCAGGACTGGCGGGGGGTAGTATTCCAAGATGTTTGACACCAAACACGACATGTTTCGATGCAGCCATTCCAAAGTTAGCATTTTACCGCGAGGATATAATGCACTTAAAAGTATATGGTTTAACCGCATCCACAAACAGCACCAGAGAATGGACTCTGAGAGCTGCAGAGGGGCCCTGCTCAGGCAGAGGCACCCCCTCACATAGAAGCCAAGCACCCTGCCCTCAGGATTGATAGGGCCTGCCTTAGGGGTGACTGATAGGGTTATATGTGTGTGCAGGAGAGATATAGGGAACCTATATCTCAGTGAGGGGTGCTAGCACTTCCTCACTCAGGCTGCAGTAGCAGGCCTGTGGTGTCAGATTTAGTCTGCTTCCCAGGGGTGGCATAATACATGCTGCAGCCCCTGGTAGGCCTGTGAAGTACCTATGCCCTTGGTACCTAAGGTACCATATACTAGGGACTCATAAGGTACCACAGTATCCAATCACTAGTGCACCTAGAGTGCACTCCAAGTCGTTTAGAGAGAACAGAGAGGCTGGGGCCCTGATTAGCAGGGGCCCAGCCAGACTATAGCCAGAAACCAGTGTAAACATCAGAAAAAAGTGGGGGCAACATAAGAGGCAGATCCTACTCTCCTACACAACCCCCCCAAACGCAGGGACACTAAACTAACCTTGACCAGTTGAGTCTTCGTGTTCAAAGTGGAAATACCTTGAGAGTCCATCTGCATTGGCATGTTGGGTCCCAGGTCTATGTTCCACTGTATAGTCCATCCCCTGTAGGGAAATGGACCACCTCAAAAGTTTTGGGTTTTCTCCTTTCATTTGTTTAAGCCATAGGAGGGGCTTGTGGTCGGTCTGAACTATGAAGTGAGTACCAAACAAGTATGGCCTCAGCTTCTTCAGGGCCCATACCACAGCAAAGGCCTCCCTCTCTATAGCTGACCAACGTTTCTCTCTAGGGGTCAGCCTTCTGCTAATAAAAGCTACTGGCTGGTCTTGACCTTCATCATTCAGTTGAGACAGTACAGCTCCCACACCCAGCTCAGAAGCATCTGTTTGGACAATGAACTTTTTGGTGTAGTCTGGACTCTGTAAGATGGGGGCAGTGCACATGGCCTGCTTTAGGTCTTCAAATGCCTTTTGACAGCTAGCTGTCCACTGAACCTTTTTTGGCATTTTCTTTGAGGTCAGATCATTCAAGGGGGTCACTATAGATCCATATCCCTTGACAAACCTCCTATAGTACCCAGATAGGCCTAAGAAGGCTCTCACCTGTGTCTGGGTGGTTGGAGCAACCCATTCCATTATGGTCTGGATCTTGCTCTGTAAAGGCTGAACCTGGCCTCCACCTACAAGGTGGCCCAGGTACACAACCTGACTCTGCCCTATCTGGCACTTAGTGGCCTTGATAGTGAGGCCTGCCTTCTGCAGGGCCTCCAAAACATTCCTGAGGTGGACCAGGTGATCCTGCCAGGAGGAACTAAAGACAGCAATATCATCTAGATAAGCTGAGCAATAAGTTTCCATCCCTGTCAGAACTTTATTCACCAACCTCTGGAAAGTGGCAGGTGCATTTTTCAATCCAAAGGGCATCACCACAAAGTGGTAGTGCCCACCAGGGGTCGAAAATGCTGTCTTGGCTTTTGCATCATCAGCTAATCTGATCTGCCAGTAGCCAGCTGTTAGGTCAAACGTGCTTAGATACTTGGCTGAGGCCAAAGTATCAATCAGCTCATCTGCCCTTGGTATGGGATAGGCATCAGTCCTAGTGACTGCATTGAGGCCTCTGTAGTCTACACAAAACCTCATTTCTTTCTTACCACCCTGGGTATGAGGCTTGGGTACCAGGACTACTGGACTAGCCCAAGGGCTATCTGAAGGCTCAATTACACCTAGCTCCAACATTTTCTGGACTTCAGTCCTGATACAGTCCCTGACATGGTCAGGTTGCCTGTAGATTTTATTCTTGACAGGCAGACTGTCTCCAGTGTCCACCTCGTGGGTGCACCAGGAAGTCTGACTAGGGGTCAGGCTAAACATATGTCTAAACTGTTGCAGAACTTGTCTGCACTCAGTTTGCTGATGGTCAGTGAGGCTGCTTGCCAAAGCAACACCATCTACTGACCCATCATCAGGGTTCTGAGAGAGCAGGTCAGGGAGAGGGTCACTCTCCTCCTCCTGGTCCTCATCAGTTGCCATGAGCAAGCCCATGTCAGCCCTGTCAACATATGGCTTTAATCTGTTGACATGGAGCACCCTCAGGGGGCTCCTGGGAGTTCCAAGATTCACCAGGTAGGTGACTTCTCCCTTCTGTTCAACTATTGTATGGGGGCCACTCCACTTGTCCTGGAGGGCTGCTGGGGCCACAGGCTCCAACACCCACACTTTCTGTCCTGGCTGGTATACAGTCAGTACAGCCTTTGGTCATGCCAAGCTTTTTGTAATTCTTGGCTGGCCTCCAGGTTTTTGGTTGCCTTTTTCATGTACTCTGCCATCCGGGAGCGGAGACCAAGTACATAGTCCATCACATCTTGTTTGGGGGGCTTGAGAGGTAACTCCCAGCCCTCTTTACCAAACACAGTGGACCTCTCACAGGATGCCCAAACAGAAGCTCAAATGGGCTGTAGCCAACCCCCTTCTGTGGAACCTCTCTGTATGCAAACAACAGGCAAGGAAGAAGAAGGTCCCATTTCCGCCTAAGCTTCTCTGGGAGTCCTTTAATCATTCCTTTCAAGGTTTTGTTGAAGCGTTCAACTAAACCATTGCATTGTGGGTGATAGGGGGTGGTGAACTTGTAAGTTACACCACACTCCTTCCACATTGCTTTTAGATATCCTGACATGAAGTTGGTACCTCTGTCAGAAATGACCTCCTTTGGGAAACCCACTCTGGAGAAGACTCCAATGAGGGCTCTTGCCACCACAGGGGCTGTGGTGGTCCTTAGGGAATTGCTTCTGGGTACCTGGTGGCATGATCCACTACCACCAGGATAAACCTGTGCCCAGATGCAGTTTGAGGGTCAAGGGGACCAACAATGTCAATCCCTACCCTTTCAAAGGGTACCCCCACCACAGGTAGTGGTATCAGGGGGCCTTTGTTGTGCCACCTGCCTTACCACTGGCTTGGCATGTGACACAGGAGCGACAAAACTCCTTTGTGTCCTCTGACATATGTGGCCAATGAAAATGTGGAACAAGCCTGTCCCAGGTCTTGTTTTGGCCCAAGTGTCCTGCTAAAGGGATGTCGTGTGCTAGGGTCAAGAGGAACC
Source organism: Calotriton arnoldi (assembly GCA_963921515.1). Taxonomy (NCBI): domain Eukaryota; kingdom Metazoa; phylum Chordata; class Amphibia; order Caudata; family Salamandridae; genus Calotriton; species Calotriton arnoldi. Next base: position 28,743 of record CAWUFW010025315.1, read on the forward strand.
CCTAAACTTCTGAGGTATTACCATCCTCCTGGTGGCTCCAGGGGCTGGGTCTCTACTCTCAGAATATAGGAGTCCCTCATCCCAATAAACTTTATGGGACCCACTAGCACTCCCAGCAGCCTCAGCAGCAGCCTGCTGTCTGAGGGGTTCAAGAGAGGGGCAGCACTGTTGCTCCTTACTCAGATCTTCCCTGGAAGGGCCCCCTGCCCCCAAGAACTCAACCTGATCAGGCTCAAGTCCCTCTGGGGCAGTTCCTTCTTCAGGATCTGCTTCACCTCCCTCTGGGGGTGAATCTGTGATCTGAGACAGAGGGGAAGGCACTGCCTTTACCCTACTGCTCCTCCTCTTGGGAAGCATCTGGTCCATTGTTCCAGGATCCAGAGCTGGTTCAGTGTCATGCATTCTTGCTTGTGACCTGGTCACAGCAAATACCTCTGCAGGGATGCCCAACATCTCAGCATGAGTCCATAACTCTACTTCAGACCAGGCTGAAGTCTCTAGATCATTGCCCAATAGACATTCGACAGGGAGGTCTGCACTGACTACAACCTTCTTGAGGCCAGTTACCCCTCCCCAGGAGAAATTCACAACTGCCAGACTATGGTTGGTCTTGGCGTTGCTTGCATTGGTCACCTGGTACATTTCGCCCAGGATGATCTGTCCAGGGTCCACAAGATCCTCTGCCACCATGGTGACACTAGCACCTGTGTCCCTAAATGCCAAAGCCTGTTTGCCATTTATTACAGGCTGCTGTTTGTATTTGCCCAGATTACTGGGACTCACTAGGAAGGACATATTAAGGTCTCCCTCACAAATCAGCATTGCCTGAGTGGGCACTCTGACTAGGTCAGAGTCCACTTCAGAACCCAGGGTCAACCCTACTACACCCTTATTCTGTGTACCACCTCCACCAGTAGCTGAACTAGGGGGAACAGTTGCCTTAGGGGCAGGAGTGGTGGTGGTTTGGTCTTTGGACTTGTTACAGTCAGAAGTCCAGTGCCCTTTCTGTTTACAGAATTTGCACCAGGGCTTCTTTTGGCCTTTTCCCTTGTTGGATTGTGACTCCCCACCAGATGCAGATTTTTGGGGCCCTTGTGAAGACTTCTGGTCTTTTGACTTATCCCCACCTTTCTCAGAGCCCTTAGGATCTTGCTTCTTGGTGTCACCCCCTTGGTTCTGGGGTTTCTGCCTCACCCTGGTTCTGACCCACTTGTCTGCCTTCTTTCCCAATTCTTGGGGAGAGGTCAGATCCGAGTCCACCAGGTACTGATGCAACAACTGGTTCTGGCAATTATTAAGGATTTGTTCTCTCATCATCAGATTATACAATCCCTTGAAATCAGTAACCCTACTGCCAACCAGCCAACGCTCCAGAGCCTTGGTTGCACAATCAACAAAGTCAGTCCAGTCCTGAGTCTGTGCCTTCTGGGTGTCTCTGAACTTTAACCTGTACTGTTCAGTGGTTAAGCCAAACCCATCTATCAGTGCACTCTTCAGGACTTCATAATCATCAGCATCCTCTTCTCTAACAGTGAGGAGCTTGTCTCTACCTTTATCTGAAAAGGAGAGCCACAAGATTGCTGCCCACTGCTTCTGGGGGACCTGCTGTACTCTACAGGCCCTCTCCATAGCAGTTATCCAGGCGCGCCTAAGGCAAGCCCGTCTGCGCCCGTCCGCGCCTGGTCGTCGCCAGGAACCAGAAACCCTGCTGGTACTTCCTTAAATCCAGCAAGTAGTCCCAATCAGCGCATTAGCTTTACCAGCCAAGAGCTAACGTACATTAGGGACCATATGCGAGCTAACTCCTGTAGCCACAAATTTCCCAGATCAGTGGAAGGTCCCCTTGCATGCATTAACTGCAGATTCCAGAGTATCTCACCCATACCATCAACTGACTTTAACAATCCCCGCAAATCAGGTGAAAATAAGGTAAGCTGGGACTGTTTTTTGGCAAATGTCCATTCACTCCCTAAGCACGCCATTAACATTTGGGACTTGCTTTCTTCCTCTTCCCCAGACATGGGATTCTTAACGGAAACATGGATGAAACCATCCTCATCCCCAGCAATTGCCATGGCAATCCCAGATGGATATCGTATTTTGAAATTAGATAGACCACGCAGGGTAGGAGGAGGGGTAGCCATTATTCACAAAGACTCGAACAAAGCTACTTTATTAGATCATCTTAGCAATGATAACATTGAAATTCTGGTATTCAGGTTAGATCTTCACGCACAGTTGAGCTGGAAGGGAGCTCTCGTATACCGCCCCGGGACCGCTACTCGATTCCACCACCCTGTTATTGGACCTGATCGCCCCACATCTAATATCCTCCAATAAATTTCTTTTACTTGGTGACTTTAATGTTCACAGTGAGAATCCAGAAGATCCCAAGGCCTCTGCTCTATTGTCCGAGCTCGCGTCATTGGGACTCACAAAAATTAATGAGGCGCCGACGCATATTGCAGGTCATACTTTGGATCTGGTTTTCTCTAACTCCCCTCACATATTGTATAAATCTACCACGCCTCTGACCTGGTCGGATCACTCCGCCATTTAATTTGATCTAGAGGGCCCCGCCGCCCATAAATGCGCGGGAAAACCTATTACGCGAGCCCATAGACAATGGCACAAACTGACACCTACACTTTTAGTGAAACTTTTATCCCTCCAGATTTTTCTTTTTTGATACGGTAGAGAAACGACTAGCGGATTTTCAGGACGCATTACTAATCACCTTAGATGAACTAATCCCCCTGAAAAGTTCATCAGTGGCCCCCAAGCGTCCCCAGACTCCATGGTACTCAACAGACCTTCGACTCGAAAAAAGTCGATGCAAAAAGATAGAGCGTCAATGGCGCAGATCCCAGACACCTTCTGATAAAGTAAAATATAAAATTGCCATAGACTCTTATCATAAAAACATCAAAGCTGCTCGAAAAAAATATATAGCAGACCAGCTAGCACTAGCAGATAACACCTCTAAAGCGCTTTTCCAAGTACTTAACACCTTCATAAATCCCAAAGCTTGTACTCAGGAAGACGCACCAACCCAGTTACTCTGTGATAACATTGCGGACTTTCTTACGCAAAAGATTGATAACATCTACAATAAAATAATTACTACCGTTACTAGCACTAGGAACGAACCAACTGCAGAATTACCCCCTGACTCATACAATTCTCTCACTTTAAAAGAATTTCCTCTGCTCACTATTAAAAGCACAGAAAACTTATTACAATCTATTAAATCTGGATCCCCTAAAGATTTAATTCCATCTAAAATCTCCAGAAGTTTAGCAGCAGAGTTGGCTGCCCCCTGTGTTCTATTTTAAATAGTTCAATTAAAGAAGGCAAGCTTCCTCTGAGTGGAAAGCTGCCCAGATAATGCCTATTAGGAAAAACACCAAACTACCCCCTGATGTAATTTCCAACTATCGTCCCATTTCACTTCTCCCTCTATATAGTAAAATGCTGGAAAAGCACATCAACACTCATCTTTCCACCTTTATAGAATCATCAGACTGTCTTGATTATTCGCAGTCGGGATTTCGTCCCAAGTACAGTACTGAATCAGCTCTGGTCAATGTCATGGATGACATCCGAATGCATGCGGATGCTGGTCGAGCAGTGATTCTTATACTGCTCGACCTCTCCGCAGCATTTGACACTATCTCACATCAGATTTTGTTGGAGAGATTACGAGCTATAGGAATGCACTGGACTGGTTAACTGATTTCTTAAAGGGAAGAACTCAAACAGTTAACCTTGGCCCCTTCAAATCACAGACAAGTATGGTAACAAAGGGTGTGCCTCAGGGCTCTTGTCTTAGCCCTTCATTATTTAATATATATGTCGCCCCACTTGCAGCACTTTTAAGAAAGATTGGATTTACTCCCATCTCATATGCGGACGACACACAGCTCCTTCTCTCCTTCGACAAAAATACACCTAACATCAAGAGCACTTTTGCAAATGGCATGAAAACTATCACATCATGGATGAGTAATAACTTTTTGCAGTTAAATGCAGATAAAACTGAAATAATGCTATTCAAAGACGCAGTGACCAGATGGTCACCGTGCTGGTGGCCAGAGGAGCTGGGACCAGCACCATCCCCTAAATTAGTGGTCAAGAATCTGGGCGTGCTAATTGACAGCAAACTTAATCTGGATGACCATATAGCCACTACAAAACGGACCTGCTTCCATGTTCTCAGTCTGCCCCGGAAGGTTTTTCACATTCTCCCTTCTTCAACACGAAAAACCTTGATACATGCATTGGTCCTTAGCCGACTGGATTTCAGCAATGCTCTGCTGATCTCCGCTAAAACAACTGCCTTGAGCAGCTTACAAGTGGTCCAGAATACGGCGGCCCGATTGGTGACTAGTGCTCCCCCCCGAACTCCATCAGGTCCCCTGCTACGCAAATTACATTGGCTGCCAATACGTAAAAGAATAGAATTTAAAATTGGTTGCCTGGTTTTCAAAGGCCTCAATAAAATGGGACCTAAATATCTAGCAGACAAACTGGTTAGATATACACCGTCGCGCACCCTTCGATCAGCAGATAAGGGCCTTCTTACTGTCCCGCGCATAAAACAAACTAGGCTAGGAGGCAAAGCATTCTCCTACATAGCCCCACAATTATGGAACCAGCTTCCTCTGGAGATCCGCCAATGCACTAATTACCTAACTTTCAGAAAAAAACTTAAAACTTCACTTTTTTAGTTCTCTGTGCCTCTCTAGTCGCCATTAGCGTGGAGATACCCCATTTGGGGTGATTCATGCGCTTTATAAATGACAGAAATAAATAAATAAATAAATCCCCACTCTGGTAGGGAGGAACAACCTTGCTCAGGTTCCTATGGTCTGGGATAGATTCCCTGCCTCTAGGGACACTGTTGCTGCCACCAAGGAGTTCTAACCCCTCTCGTCGAGAAGCTCTCTGGATCTCCAGGGCTTCTCTATCCAGTGCCAACTGCTTGGTTCTGAGGGCAACTCTTGCTTCCTCATACTGCAGCAGTTTGCACATTCTTTCAGAGGAGGTCTCTCTTATGGGAAAGTATGAGTTCCTCTGGTGGACAAATTCTCTGCCAGAGTGATAAGAGTGCTCAGATTCCCTGGAAGGGGACCTATGCCTCTCATCCACTCTGTCAGTTCTCTTAGGAGAATTCCTCTGTCCTTTTCAGGCCCCTTGAGGCCTGGCCCTTCAATCACAGAGTCCTGGTCATTCGGATTTTCATCGTCTGACCCAGATACTGTAATTGACCCACCCACTGATTCAGACCCATTAGCTCCTAGAGCCAATCTAAGATCATCTGCTGTCAGCAGATCTATCAGGTGCAGGGTTGAGGGACTCTGTCCTAGTCTCAGGTGTCTTTCAACACACATGGCTCTCAAGTCAGAGAAAGCCATGTCCTTATACTGAGGCTGAGTGGATCCACTGGTTCCACCCTTTAAGGACATTCTAGTGTTGTGCAGTGTTGTACTACCTACACTAGTTTGTGGCCTACTGATACTAGCTTGAGCTGTAGAAAGGGTGTGCTATCCCTTGGCACACAGCTCTAAGTTCAGTAGAACTTATCGATACTAAGCTTGACTTTATATGTACCTTAAGTACCTATAGTGGTTTTCAGTTAGTAATTCAAATAGAGATTTTCTGGTAAGACAATAGCAAGCTGGAATCCCACACGCTGCCCACCAATGTGAGAAGTTGGCCTGGTATATGCTGTTCACTAATTAAAGTGGACACCTTGCACCAGAACAATTCGACTCTTATGGTAGATAGGTTTAAGACAACCTTTATAGAAAGCTATCCTAGTGGTAGCTGTGGAGAGCAGCCTTCAGGCTAAGTCTTGAAGGAATGTAAAGCAGCTTGTTTTACCACACAATCTCTTGAATCACCAAATGAAAAGACACCACACAGGTATATATATCAAATATATATGTATTTATTAATAAACACTCTCTACTAATCTCTTTATGAGATTAGAGGATAGGAACATATGTACAAGTCAAATATTATCAGGATAAGTTTAGCACAATTGAATATTACAATCTTAGTTTGCTAGACCTAGGTCTAGGGCATCTAGAATCGAGGGACCCCCAAGAACCACCCCAAGTAGTTGTAGGAGACCCACAGGGGACGGACGCGGTGACCTGGCACCGATGCGAATCCTGTACGAGTCTATGCACTCAGACGCGATTGAAATATCAATGTTAAAGGTCCCTTGCGTGTTCGAGGCGAACACACCGATCGGTCCTTGTACGAGTCGAAGGACGCGGTTACAGATGGTATTGCAAGGGAGTTGGACGCGTTGTGTCTAACACAGACGCGAACCTTGTGCGAGTCAATGCAATGGAGATCTCAGAGTTACAGGCCCTTTGTGTGTTCGAGGCGAACACCGATCGGACTCAGTACGAGTCGAAGGATACAGTTTTAGATAGTGTTACAAAGGAGATGGACGCGGTGTGTCTAACACAGACACGAACCCTGTACGAGTCAGCGCAATTGTCGCACTTGGAAAGTTAGAGTTTTAGGACACTAATAGGGAAGCTGCAAGCAAGTCACTTACAGGGTAAGTAGTTCTAGGGCCCACACCCACAGGAGCACCGTAGTGCTGAAGTTACCTCACCCAGGGGAGCCGGGTGCATAGGTGTTCTTTGGTGTCGGGTCGCGGCGTCGTTTTCAATGGGAGCCAGTGAAGACTTGCTGCTTGCGGCGACAGGAGAAGTGTCCGGAGGAATCCAAGCCTGGATTCGGAAGATGGAAGACCTGAAAGCAGAGGGGACAGTGTTCAAAGTCACTTGGCAGTGACTCAGGGCAAGGAAGATGGATGCCCACCGTCGTCGCAAGATTCAGGTCATCCGTGGTTGCCTTGACTCTTCAGCCACGAGGTCCAGGAGGTGTCGTCGACAACCAGGAGCTGGATTCGGCGTGTGCCATGATGTCTGCAGCTTACGGCCATGTCAGCGACTCGATTGGAGCCACCAAGCCTTAGTAACAGCAAGTCTCAGGGAAAGTGTGAAGAGACAATGGCACAGACCAGCAAGGTCTGTCGGACTCACCCAGCGAGGGTAAGTCAGGGCAGGCCTGGAGCAACCAGAGGAGCCCTTCGGTTTCTTTATAGAGTCTTCTGGGGACCCACAAGCCGGCTGGCAAGGGATCGCGAAGACGCCTCGGGAGGATCCTCTCACAGGGGCCCACGGTCACTCGGGACGTGGTAGGCCTCTGATCTTAGGAGGGATTCCTGCTGGAGGCTGGGACCACACGTGGTCCAAAGCACAAGTTCGTGGAACGTTGTGAAGGGGTTGCACTCGACAATAGTGCACGGTACCCAGGGGTCGCGGTTCCTCGTTACTCTTGGGGTCCACTGGCCTCAGCTTCGCTGGGGACTCACGATGGCCTTGGAGAAGTCAGGAAATCCACTTCTTGGGCTGCAGGGACTTCGGACTCCGGCGGGAGCGGCGTAGTTTGCGACCGTCGTTTGTAGTTTTTGGTGCCTGCCAAGCAGGGGAGTCACTCCTTGACTCCAAGGGAGATTCTTCAGTCTTCCAAAGGTAGTGGAACGTCGAAGGTCCGGGATTCTTCTTGTAGAGCGTCGTCCAGGAAATCTGAGGTGCTATGCACAGGTTCCCCCTCTTATGCCAAAAGAAGGGGAGGGACTAGCTCTATGACCCTACCTATGGGAGGGTCAGGGGAGTGGGTGGCTACACCCACTTCCCTTTGTCCAGTTTCGCGCCAGAGCAGGGACAGGTAGCCCCTGAGCCGGTTTGAACTGGCATATGCACAGAGGAGCCTTCTGCTCCCCCAGTGCAGGACTTCAAAGCACTCTAAGAGTGCACCCACCCAGCCCCAATACACTAAACCCTGTCTGGAAGGTGGTCACACCCCTTGGGACAGGATATCTATTGTTGGGCTTCCTCCACTGCGAGTGTTGGTCATCAGCAGGAGGGCAGCCCCGTGTCTGTGACTGGTGGCATCCATTTTGTGATGCCAGGGCTCTGCAAGATTCTACCACGTTTCCACAGTAGGTACATGTCTATCCCTCTAGAAGGGTGGAATGCTACCCCCGCCGCCAGGACTGGCGGGGGGTAGTATTCCAAGATGTTTGACACCAAACACGACATGTTTCGATGCAGCCATTCCAAAGTTAGCATTTTACCGCGAGGATATAATGCACTTAAAAGTATATGGTTTAACCGCATCCACAAACAGCACCAGAGAATGGACTCTGAGAGCTGCAGAGGGGCCCTGCTCAGGCAGAGGCACCCCCTCACATAGAAGCCAAGCACCCTGCCCTCAGGATTGATAGGGCCTGCCTTAGGGGTGACTGATAGGGTTATATGTGTGTGCAGGAGAGATATAGGGAACCTATATCTCAGTGAGGGGTGCTAGCACTTCCTCACTCAGGCTGCAGTAGCAGGCCTGTGGTGTCAGATTTAGTCTGCTTCCCAGGGGTGGCATAATACATGCTGCAGCCCCTGGTAGGCCTGTGAAGTACCTATGCCCTTGGTACCTAAGGTACCATATACTAGGGACTCATAAGGTACCACAGTATCCAATCACTAGTGCACCTAGAGTGCACTCCAAGTCGTTTAGAGAGAACAGAGAGGCTGGGGCCCTGATTAGCAGGGGCCCAGGCAGACTATAGCCAGAAACCAGTGTAAACATCAGAAAAAAAGTGGGGGCAACATAAGAGGCAGATCCTACTCTCCTACATCCGGTCTGCATCGCTGAAGCTCCCGCCGGACGCCAAAATCTTTGCATCACCAAACATAGATTTTCAGACTTCCGCGAGGCTGCCCTGAGTCTCCAGCAAAGCTGAGGCCCATAGCTGTCGTGGGTAACGTGGAACCGTGACCCCTGGACACCGATTGCATTTGCAAGTGCATCCTCTTCTGGGTCTCCCATGAAGTCGAGCTTTGGGCTGCGAGTAGCCCCAGCCTCCAGCACCAACTGCACTGAAGATCACTGGCCTCCACTCCACGAGTGTCCTGTGAGCCAGCTCCACGTGCATCGACTCGAGGCTCCTTCATGGTCGCTAGTCCGTTGGCTAGTAGACCCTCCCGAAGGCCAATCTTCTTCTGCTTGGGCTCCCTTGTTGCTCCAGGCGTGCCCTGACTTACCTTTGCTGGGTGAGTCCCACAGATCTTGCTGGTCTGCAACATTGTCCTTCTTCCATTTCCACAAGACTTGCCGTTGCCAAGGCTTGTTGGGTCCAATCCGGTCGCAGACACCCCTGCAATCGGCAGACGTCATGGGACAGCTCGAATCCAGCTCCTGGTCATCGTCGACGCCTCCTGGACCTCGTGGCTGAAGAGTCAAGACGACCATCAACCTACCTGAAGCACTTAACATCGGTGGGCATCTGCTCATCGCCTTCCTGGTCACTGGCTAGTGACCCAGACTCTGTCCCCTCTGCTTTCAGGTTCTTCAAATCTTCGATCCACCTTTGGATCCACCCGAACACTTTCGACTTGGCCGCCAGCAGCACTTTGCAGCCGATCGCCATTGAAAGCGATGACGAAACCCGACCCCGAAAGACACCTATGCACCCGGCTCCCCTGGGTGAGTTAACTCGAGTACTCCGGTGCTCCCGTGGGTATTGACACTAGAACAGCCTAGTTCTCAAAGGGTTTGCTCTAAGTCCTCCTCTGAGTGTCCCTTTTCTTTTAAATTCCAACAACGACTTTCCCCATAGAAGTTAACGGCGATTCGCGGCTGTGTTCATACACTGCACGCGTCCCCCGTGGGTCCCCTGTGTCACTACCTTGGGTGGTTCCTTGTGGTCCAAGCACTTCTACAGGCTCTAGGCCCTGTGTCTAGCTCAGTCGTGGTTCTTATACCACTTTATTGGTATATGGTTTGGTACGCCCCTAGGGCTCAAACGTGTATTTGTGCTATTACTGTAGATAACTAACTTATAACTTATGTACTTCGAACTCTAGCCTCATAAAGAGACTAGAGGGGTGTGTTTAGCAATAAATACATATATTTTGAATATATACCTGGTGTGGTCCTCTTTCATTTGGTCACTCAAGAGATTATAGACTGGTAAAACAAGCTGCTTTACATTCCTTCAAGACTTAGCCTGAAGGCTGCTCTCCATAGCTACCACTAGGATAGCTTTCAATAAAGGTTGTCTTTAACCTATCTCCAATAAGGGGTTGTTTGGACTGGTGCAAGGTGCCCACTATAATTAGTGGACAGCATATGCCAGGCCAACTTCTCACAGTATCAGGCAAGAGAAGAGGAGAAAGAGGCAAGAGAAGTGCTGAAAGAAGCAACAGAGGTGCATAAGGAGGCAAGAGAACTGCAGAAACAGGCAGGAGAGGTGCAGAAAGAGGCAAGAGAAGTGCAGAAAGAGGGAAGAGGGGTGCAGAAAGAAGCAAGAGGGGTGCAGAAAGAAGCAAGAGAAGTGCCAAAAGAAGCAACAGAGGTGCTGAAAGAGGCAAGAGGGATGCAGAAAGAGGCAAGAGGGATACAGAAAGAGGCAAGAGAGTGCAAAAAGAAGCAAGAGAAATGTAGAAATTGGCAAGAGAAGAGCAGAAAAAAGCAACAGAAATGCAGAAAGAGGCAAGAGAAGTGTAGAAAGAAGCAACAGAAATGCAGAAAGAGGTAGCAGAAGTGCAGAAGTGCAGAAAGAAGCAAGAAATATGCAGAAACAGGCACAAGACGTGTACAAAGAGGGAACAGGCGTGCAGAAAAAGGCAAGAGAGGTGCAGAAAGAAGGAAGAGGGCTGCAAAAAGAGGCAGGAGGGGTGCAGAAAGAACCAACAGAGGTCCAGAAAGAGGCAAGAGGGGTGCAGAAAGAGGCAAAAAAAGTGCAGAAAGAAGCAACAGAGGTGCAGAAAGAGGCAAGAGAACTGCAGAAAGAGGCAATAGAGGTGCAGAAAGCGGGAAGAGGGGTGCAGAAAGAGGGAAGAGAAGTGCAGAAAGAAGCAACAGAAATGCAGAAAGAGGCAACAGAAGTGCAGAAGGAAGGAACAGAAATGCGCAAAGAGGCTAGAGAAGTGCAGAAAGAAGCAACAGAGGTGCATAAAGAGGCAAGAGAATGTCAGAAAAAGGTAAGAGGGGTGCAGAAAGAGGCAAGAGAAGTGCAGAAAGAGGCAAGAGAAGTGCAGAAAGATGCTAGAGAAGTGCTGAAAGAAACAACAGAAAGGCATAAAGAAGCAAGAGAAGTGCAAAAAGGAGCAATATAGGTGTAGAAAGAGGCAAGAGAAGTGCAGAAAGAGGCAAGAGAGGAACAGAAACAGGCAAGAGTGGTGCAGAAAGAGGGAACAGGGGAGCAGGCAGATGCAAGAGAGGTGCAGAAAGAGGCAATAGGGGTGCAGAAAGAGGCAATAGGGGTGCAGAAAGAAGCAAGAGAGGAGATGAAAGAGACAAGAGAGTTGCAGAAAGAGGCAAGAGTAGTGCAGAAAGAGGGAAGAGGGGTGCAGAAGGAGGCAAGAGGGGTACAGAAAGAAGCAAGAGAAGTGCAGAAAGAAGCAAGAAAAGTACATAAAGAAGCAATAGAGGTGCAGAAAGAGGCAAGAGAATGGCAGAAAGAGGCAAGAGAAGGTCAGAAAGAGGCAAGAGGGTGCACAAAGAGGGAAGAATGGTGCAGAAAGAGGGAAGAGGGGTATAAAAAGAAGCAAGTGAGGTGCAGAAAGAGTCAAGCGAGGTGCAGAATCAGGCAGGAGAAGTGCAGAAAGAAGCAAGAGAAGTGATGAAAGAGACAAGGGAGTTGCAGAATGAGGGAAGTGGGGTACAGAAAGAAGGAAGAGGGATGCAGAAAGAAGCAAGAGAGGTGCAGAAAGAAGCAAGAGAAGTACAGAAAGAAGCAACAGAGGTGCAGAAAGAGGCAAGAGAAGTGCAGAAAGAGGCAAAAGGGGTGCAGAAAGAGGCAAGAGAAGTGCAGAAAGAAGCAACAGAAATGTAAAAAGAGGCAAGAAAAGTGCAGAAAGAAGCAACAGAAATGTATAAAGAGGCAAGAGAAGTGCAGAAAAAAGCAACAGAGGTGCAGAAAGATGCAAGAGAAGTGCAGAAAGAGGCAAGAAAGGTACAGAAACAGGGACGGGAGATGCAGAAAGAGGGAACAGGGGTGCAGAAAAAGGCAAGAGCAGTGCAGAAAGAGGGAAGAGGGGTACAGGAAGAAGCAAGTGAGGTGTATAAAGAGGCAACAGAGGTGCAAAAAGAGGCAAGAGAGGTGCAGAATCAGGCAACAGAAGTACAGAAAGAGGCAAGAGAAGTGCTAAAAAAAGCAACAGAGGCTCAGAAGGAGGCAGGAAAACTGAAGAAACAGGCAGGAGAGGTGCAGAAAGAGGCAAGAAAAGTGCAGAAAGAGGGACGAGGGGTGCAGAAAGAGGCAAGAGGGGTGCAGAAAGATGCAACAGGTGTGCAGGAAGAAGCAAGAGAACAGCAGAAAGAAGCAACAGAGGTGCTGAAAGAGGCAAGAGGGATGCAGAAAGAGGCAAGATAAGTGCAAAAAGAAGCAAGAGAAATGTAGATAGTGGCAAGAGAAGTGCAGAAAGAAGCAACAGAAATGCAAAAAGAGGCAAGAGAAGTGCAGAAAAAAGCAACAGAAATGCAGAAAGAGGCAAAAGAAGTACAGAAAGAGGCAAGAGAGATGCAGAAACAGGCATGAGGCGTGCAAAAAGAGGGAACAGGGGTACAGAAAAAGGCAAGAGAGGTGCAGAAAGAGGGAAGAGGGGTGCAAAAAGAGGCAGGAGGGGTGCAGAAAGAACCAACAGAGGTGCAGAAAGAGGCAAGAGGGGTCCAGAAAGAGCCAAGAAAAGTACAGAAAGAAGCAACAGAGGTGCATAAAGAGGCAAGAGAACTGCAGAAAGAGGCAAGAGAGGTGCAGAAAGAGGGAAGAGGGGTGGAGAAAGAGGCAAGAGAAGTGAAGAAAGAAGCAACAAAAATGTAGAAAGAGGCAACAGAAGTGCAGAAAGAAGGAACAGAAATGCAGAAAGAGGCAAGAGAATGGCAGAAAGAGGCAAGAGAGGTGCAGAAAGAGGCAAGAGAAGTGCAGAAAGAGGCAAGAGGGTGCAGAAAGAGGCAAGAGAAGTACAGAAACAGGCAACAGAAATGCAGAAAGATGCTAAGAAGTGCAGAAAGAAGCAACAGAAATGCAGAAAGAGGCAAGAGAAGTGCAGAAAAAAGCAACAGAAATGCAGAAAGAGGCAAAAGAAGTGCAGAAAGAGGCAAGAGAGATGCAGAAACAGGCACGAGGCTTGCAAAAAGAGGGAACAGGGGTACAGAAAAAGGCAAGAGAGGTGCAGAAAGAGGGAAGAGGGGTGGGAAAAGGGGCAGGAGGGGTGCCGAAAGAACCAACAGAGGTGCAGAAAGAGGTAAGAGGGGTCCAGAAAGAGCCAAGAAAAGTACAGAAAGAAGCAACAGAGGTGCAGAAAGAGGCAAGAGAACTGCAGAAAGAGGCAAGAGAGGTGCAGAAAGAGGGAAGAGGGGTGGAGAAAGAGGCTAGAGAAGTGAAGAAAGAACCAACAAAAATGTAGAAAGAGGCAACAGAAGTGCAGAAAGAAGGAACAGAAATGCAGAAAGAGGCAGGAGAACGGCAGAAAGAGGCAAGAGAGGTGCAGAAAGAGGCAAGAGAAGTGCAGAAAGAGGCAAGAGGGTACAGAAAGAGGCAAGAGAAGTGCAGACAGAAGCAACAGAAATGCAGAAAGATGCTAGAGAAGTGCAGAAAGAAGCAACAGAAATGCAGAAAGAGGCAAGAGAAGTGCAGAAAGAAGCAATAGAGGGGCAGAAAGAGACAGGAGAAGTGCAGAAAGAGGCAAGAGAGATACAGAAACAGGGACGTAAGGTGCAGAAAGAGGGAACAGGGGTGCAGAAAACGGCAAGAGAAGTGCAGAAAGAGGGAAGAGGCGTACAGGAAGAGGCAAGAGGGGTGCAAAAAGAAGCAAGTGAGGTGCAGAAAGAGGCAACAGAATTGCATAAAGAGGCAAGAGAGGTGCAGAATCAGGCAAGAGAAGTGGAGAAACAGGCAAGAGAAGTGCTGAAAGAAGCAACAGATGTGCATAAGGAGGCAAGAGAACTGCAGAAACAGGCAGGAAAGGTGCAGAAAGAGGCAAGAGAAGTGCATAAAGAGGGAAGAGGGGTGCAGAAAGAAGCAAGATGGGTGCAGAATGAAGCAAGAGAAGTGCCGAAAGAAGCAACAGAGGTGCTGAAAGAGGGAAGAGGGATGCAGAAAGAAGCAAGAGAAATGTAGATAGTGGCAAGAGAAGAGCAGAAAGAAGCAACAGAAATGCAGAAAGAGGAAAGAGAAGTGCAGAAAGAAGCAACAGAAATGCAGAAAGAGGTAGCAGAAGTGCAGAAAGAGGCAAGAGAGATGCAGAAACAGGCACAAGACGTGTAAAAAGAGGGAACAGCGGTGCAGAAAAAGGCAAGAGAGGTGCAGAAAGAGGGAAGAGGGGTGTAAACAGAGGCAGGAGGGGTGCAGAAAGAACCAACAGAGGTCCAGAAAGAGGCAAGAGGGGTGCAGAAAGAGGCAAAAGAAGGGCAGAAAGAAGCAACAGAGGTGCAGAAAGAGGCAAGAGGACTGCAGAAAGAGGCAATAGAGGTGCAGAAAGAGGGAAGAGGGGTGCAGAAACAGGCAAGAGAAGTGCAGAAAGAAGCAACAGAAATGCGCAAAGAGGCTAGAGAAGTGCATAAAGAAGCAACAGAGGTGCATAAAGAGGCAAGAGAACTGCAGAAAAAGGCAAGAGAGGTGAAGAAAGAGGCAAGAGAAGTGCAGAAAGAGGCAAGAAGGTGCAGAAAGAGGCAAGAGAAGTGCAGAAAGAAGCAACAGAAATGCAGAAAGATGCTAGAGAAGTGCAAAAAGAAACAACAGAAAGGCATAAAGAGGCAAGAGAAGTGCAAAAAGGAGCAATAGAGGTGTAGAAAGAGGCAAGAGAAGTGCAGAAAGAGGCAAGAGAGGTATAGAAACAGGCAAGAGGGGTGCAGAAAGAGGCAATAGGGGTTCAGAAAGAGGCAAGAAAAGTGCAGAAACAGGCAAGCGAAGTGCAGAAAGAGGCAAGAGAAGTGCTGAAAGAAGCAACAGAGGTGCAGAAAGAAGCAAGAGAAGTGCAGAAAGAGGCAAGAGGGGTGCAGAAAGAGGCAAGAGAAGTGCAAAAAGAAGCAAGAGAAATGTAGATAGAGGCAAGAGAAGTGCAGAAAGAAGCAACAGAAATGCAGAAAGATGCAAGAAAAGTGCAGAAAGAGGTAAGAGAGGTGCAGAAAGAGGGAAGAGGGGTGCAGAAAGAAGCAAAAGAAGTACAGAAAGAAGCAACAGAGGTGCAGAAGGAGGCAAGAGGATGGCAGAAAAAGGCAAGAGAGGTGCAGAAAGAGGCAAGAGAAGTGCAGAAAGAGGCAAGAGGGTGCAGAAATAGGCAAGAGAAGTGCAGAAAGAAGTAACAGAAATGCAGAAGGTTGCTAGAGAAGTGCAGAAAGAAACAACAGAAATGCATAAAAAGGAAAGAGAAGGGCAGAAAGGACCAATAGAGGTGTAGAAAAAGGCAAGAGAAGTTCAGAAAGAGGCAAGAGAGGTACAGAAACAGGCAAGAGAGGTGCAGAAAGAGGGAAGAGGGGTGCAGAAAGAGGCAACATGGGTACAGAAAGAAGCAAGAGAGGTGCAGAAAGAGGCAACAGAGGTGCAGAAAGGGGCAAGAAAAGTATAGAAACAGGCAAGCAAAGTGCAGACAGAGGCAACAGAAAAGTAGAAAGAGGCAACAAAAGTTCAGAAAGAAGGAACAGAAATGCAGAAAGAGGCTAGAGAAGTGCAAAGAGAAGCAACAGAGGGGCAGAAAGAGGCAAGAGAATGGCAGAAAGAGGCAAGAGAGGTACAGAAAGAGGCAAGACAAGTGCAGAAAGAGGCACAAGTGTGTAGAAAGAGCCAAGAGAAGTGCAGAAAGAAGCAACAGATATGCAGAAAGAGGCAAGAGAAGTACAGAAAGAAGCAATAGAGGTGCAGAAAGAGGCAAGAGAACAGCAGAAAGAGGCACAAGAGGTACAGAAAGAGGCAAGAGAAGTGCAGAAAGAAGCAAGAGGGTGCACGAAGAGGGAAGAACAGTGCAGAAAGAGGCAAAGGGGTGCAAAAAGAAGCAAGTGAGGTGCAGGATCAGGCAGGTGAAAGTGCAGAAAGAGGCAAGAGAAGTGCTGAAAGAAGCAACTGAGGTGCAGAAGGAGGCAAGAGAACTGCAGAAACAGGCAGGAGAGGGACAGAAAGTGGCAAGAGAAGTGCAGAAAGAGGGAAGAGAAGTGCAGAAAGAGGCAAGAGGGGCAGAAAGAAGCAAGAGAAGTGCAGAAAGAAGCAACAGAAATGCAGAAAGTTGCTAGAGAAGTGCAGAAAGAAACACAGAAATGTATAAAGAGGAAAGAAAAGGGCAGAAAGGACTAATAGAGGTGTAGAAAGAGGCAAGAGAAGTTCAGAAAGAGGCAAGAGAGGTACAGAAACAGGCAAGAGAGGTGCAGAAAGAGGGAACAGGGGTGCAGACAGAGGCAAGACAGGTGCATAGAGAGGAAGAGGGATGCGGAAAGAGGCAATATGGGTGCAGAAAGAAGCAAGAGAGGTGCAGAAAGAGGCAACAGAGGTGCAGGAAGAGGCAAGAAAAGTGCAGAAACAGGCAAGCAAAGTGCAGAAAGAGGCAACAGAAAAGTAGAAAGAGGCAACAAAAGTTCAGAAAGAAGGAACAGAAATGCAGATAGAGGTTAGAGAAGTGCGGAGAGAAGCAACAGAGTGGCAGAAAGAGGCAAGAGAATGGCATAAAGAGGCAAGAGAGGTACAGAAAGAGGCAAGACAAGTGCAGAAAGAGGCACGAGAAGTACAGAAAGAAGCAACAGATATGCAGAAAGAGGCAAGATAAGTGCAGAAAGAAGCAATAGAGGTGCAGAAAGAGGCAAGAGAGGTGCAGAAAGAGGCAAGAGAAGTGCAGAAAGAAGCAAGAGGGTGCAGAAAGAGGGAAGAACAGTGCTGAAAGAGGCAAAAGGGGTGCAAAAAGAAGCAAGTGAGGTACAGAAAGAGGCAACAGAAGTGCAGAAAGAGGCAAGAGATGTGCAGGATCTGGCAGGAGAAGTGCAGAAAGAGGCAAGACAAGTGCTGAAAGAAGCAACCGAGTTGCAGAAGGAGGCAAGAGAACTGCAGAAAGAGGCAGGAGAGGGGCAGAAAGAGGCAAGAGAAGTGCAGGAAGAGGGAAGAGGGTGCATAAAGAGGAAAGAGGGGTGCAGAAAGAAGCAAGAGAGGTGCAGAAAGAAGCAAGAGAAGTGCCGAAAGAAGCAACAGAGGTGCTGAAAGAGGCAAGAGAAGTGCAAATAGAAGCAAGAGAAATGTAGATAGTGGCAAGAGAAGTGTGGAAAGAAGCAAAAGAAATGCAGAAAGAGGCAAAATAAGTGCAGAAAGAAGCAACAGAAGGGCAGAAAGAGGCATCAGAAGTGCAGAAAGAGACAAGATAGATGCAGAAACAGGCAAGAGATGTTAAAAAAGAAGGAACAGGTGTGCAGAAAAAGGCAAGAGAGGTGCAGAAAGAGGGGAGAGGGGTACAGAAAGAGGCACGAGGGGTACAGAAAGAACCAACAGAGGTGCAGAAAGAGGCAAGAGGGGTGCAGAAAGAGGCAAGAGAAGTGAAGAAAGAAGCAACAGAGGTGCAGAAAAAGGCAAGAGACCTGAAGAAAGAGGGAAGAGAGGTGCAGAAAGATGGAAGAACAGTGCAGAAAGAGGCAAAAGGGTGCAAAAAGAAGCAAGTGAGGTACAGAAAGAGGCAACAGAGGTGCATAAAGAGGCAAGAGAGGTGCAGGATCAGGCAGGAGAAGTGCAGAAAGAGGAAGAGGGGTGCAGAAAGACACAAGAGGGGTGCAGAAAGAAGCAAGAGAAGTGCAGAAAGAAGCAACAGAAATGCATAAAGAGGCAAGAGAAG
>CAWUFW010025316.1:0-46619 GCA_963921515.1 Calotriton arnoldi
ATCAATAGTCCTGTGCTAGGGAAACTCCCGCAGCCTAAGGGTCAGTTCTTCATGAACTCGTTGTGACATTAGGGTGGACGGATGTCGGAGACCATGCCTGTATTTGGAGTGCACGGTTTAATGCCTAAATAAGGGCTGGGATTTTATGCCTATATAAGGGCAGGGCGAATTGTGCCTATATAAGGACATGATACAGGAAAGCCCGTGTATGGACACCCTAAGAGGAATACAACAGACATTTATGCATCTAGTAATTTTGTTTGCTCTTTAAACATGGGGCTGGTCTGTAATGGTAGTTCAGGGGAGTACGCTATTTTCATTATGGTAAGCTGGAGTCATCTCTTCCAGTAGGTCATAGCCAATCCCAGATGTTTGTTATGGCGCCCAAGCTTTTGACTTCCGGAGAGTGCTAAGTCTATTAGCGGCATCCCAACTTCCGTGTCTCTCAAGTATTTAATTTCCTCTTTTTGTGGTTGAGTTTGACATTGGGCCACACAATGTAATTGTGTGTCTAAATAGTATGATTCTTAATTTGGTTCCCTGAGACCTCCTTCCAGAAGTGGAAATTGGATATTCAGCAGAGCCAGACTGACCCTGCCTCCACCCCAGAAAAGGTCACTCAGCACCGTGTTCAGAGATGTGAATATCTTCAGAGCGATCACTATTGATATGTCTATTTGCAAAGTAGTACAAAAAACGTGGCAACACTACTATTTTAGACAGAGCTATTTCGCTAATGGTTGACAGTGGCAGATCTTCCAGAAAAAGGCAGGACTTCTGGTTGCAGTTACTGCCCTGCCCACCTTTCCCTCTATCAGTTTAATTCCTCATGATAAATCTGTATCCCCAAATATTGAATCATTTCCTCTTGCCATCCAAGGGGCAATATAGTCTTTTCTGGGAGTTCTAGCACTTAACGTGAGATCATCTGGAAGAGGCAGTATTTAGCCAAGTTTATCCCTAATGCTAACCATTCACCAAATTTGGCAAATATCTCCATTACTGGTTCCAAGTCTGTTTTGGCGTTTCAGAGGAACGACAACATATCATCGACATACAGCAAGATTGCATGTAAGTTGACATGTAAAGGCATTCCCCAAGTAGATCCCACCCTTCACACATATGCAACCTGTGGCTCTAATGCAAGGGCAAACAGGAGGGGCAACAAGGGACAATCCTGTTGCAACCCTCTCTGCCACGGTAGACTCAGGCCTTAGGTACTGAGTCCAGTAGTTTTATCAACGTCAAACCATATGACCATGAGCAGAAAATCCTAATTTAATATGTCAAATGCTTTCTCTGTGTCCATAGAGGCCATTACTGGCATTTGATGAGACACACTAACACATTTTTATGCTATTTTTGGAGCAAGGTCAGTCCTCTTGCAAGGTCCTCTTAGCTGCTTCTTTCGAAAGCATGCAATCAGGAAGCACACCTCTTTACAAATCACACATTGGGGTTGGTGCTCTTGTTGTATTAACACCATCAACAAAGTATACTTGGCGAAAGGACTGCAATTGTTAAGGCTTCCATCATTGCACAAGCAATAACAAAAGAGGCACGTCAATACGGAATGAAAATTCCCCAGGCAATAGCAGTCAAACAATACATTGGAAAAATGAACAGGTAATTTGTAGAAAGGAGGTTCTTCACTTTAATAGCACACTTGTCAATTCCCCTTGGCTTAGTGGGACAGTAAGTGCTAACACAAACAGCCAGCCCATGGACAGGGAACAGGTAGGAGCCGTTATGTAAGTATGGGTTGATAAGTTGTCAATGGCTAGCACAAAATTTTGAAAGTGAAGGCGTCAGTACCACTTTTGATATATTTACCAAAAAGTCAGGAAATACCAAAAGGGGAGGGGACTGGGGTATTGTTAGAAATGGGGGTCTCTAGATGGGAATGGTTTGCACCTTTGTCCAAATAGGGACCCTTCTTCCTAGTCAGGGTAAGGAGGATACACTTCTAAAATTACCCCTGCTCACCCCCTTGGTAGCTTGGCGCAAGCAGACAGGCTTATCTCAGAGGCAGTGTTTAAAGCGTTTGTGCACACATACAGTAATACAGTGAAAACACTACAAATGGACACCACACCAGTTTAGAAAAATAAGTAATCTTTACCTAAACCAAACAAGACCAAAACAACAAAAATCCACAATACAGTAATCAAAATATGACTTTTTAAAAGGTAGAAACAGTTCTGTCAATAGCAAACTAGAGATGTGACACTTTCAACATAAAGTACCTTGGATACCTCACAGTCACAAACAAAAACAGCCACAGGAAAGGTGATGCGTCGGTTCCTTACACCCAAGGAAGGTGATGCGTCAGTTCCTTACTCCAGGGGAGGTGATGTGTCGGTGCCTTACTGCCACACAGGGCGGTGATGCGTTGGTCCCTTACTGAAGGGGAGGTGATGTGTTGGTTTCTTACTGTGGGGGGACAAATGCAAAAAGAACAATTGATGGACAGAATGCAGAACAATGTCATACATTCACCCCAGTACAGAGATTTGGGCCTAAATCCATCTTTTTTTGCTCACCATGCCATTCCAGTTTGGACCCAGCCATATGCAAATCAGTCTTGACCCTGCGCCCAATGGGAACAGTCCAGCCCGAACTGCCAGGCCAGGTCCTCCCTGGACTGGAAACAAGCATCCTAGGACCGGTTTCGGGCTTTCAGCCCTCATCAGCCAGGATAGTTTGACTCCAGTGGCATGGACAGCACGGGACCCACGTCTGGGCATACCCGTCCCACTCGGGGTGACAAATGCAAAAAGAACAATTAATGGACAGAATGCAGAACAATGTCATACATTCACCCCAGTACAGAGATCTGGGCCTAAATCCATCGTTTTTTTGCTCACCATGCCATTCCAGTTTGGACCCAGCCATATGCAAATCAGTCTTGACCCTGCGCCCAATGGGAACAGTCCAGC
The DNA here is from genome assembly GCA_963921515.1 of Calotriton arnoldi. Classification (NCBI taxonomy): domain Eukaryota; kingdom Metazoa; phylum Chordata; class Amphibia; order Caudata; family Salamandridae; genus Calotriton; species Calotriton arnoldi. The sequence continues at coordinate 2,940 of CAWUFW010025316.1, forward strand.
CCGAACTGCCAGGCCAGGTCCTCCCTGGACTGGAAACAAGCATCCTAGGACCGGTTTCGGGCTTTCAGCCCTCATCAGCCAGGATAGCTTGACTCCAGTGGCATGGAGAGCACAGGGCCCACGTCTGGGCATACCCGTCCCACTCGGGGTGACAAATGCAAAAAGAACAATTGAAGGACAGAATGCAGAACAATGTCATACATTCACCCCAGTACAGAGATCTGGGCCTAAATCCATCGTTTTTTTGCTCGCTATTCCAGTTTGGACCCAGCCATATGCAAATCAGTCTTGACCCTGCGCCCAATGGGAACAGTCCAGCCCGAACTGCCAGGCCAGGTCCTCCCTGGACTGGAAACAAGCCTAGGGGAGGTGAAGCGTCGGTTTCTAACTGCGGCCTGGGCATTCCTGTAGACGTGGCGCCCTGGTTCGATGCGTGACGATCAGGGATGCGTCGGTTCTCGATGTGGCGGCAACAATGCTGCGTTGGTCTCTCCAGCCGCAGTCCCACGATGCGTTGGTTCTTGCAGCAGCATTGCAGGGCCTGCGTCGGACTCAGTGCGGTGATCTCGGACTTCAGAGATCTGTACATAGGACTCGGCATGCAGCAATTTCTCCAGCCGCGGGCAGGTGCTGTGTCGGTTTCTTCGGCGATGCATTGGAAACAGGTGTGGATGCATTACTCTTCTCGTAGTTGCATCTCTTTTCCAGCTCCGATCAGCAGGAACAACCTCCAGTGGCCCAACTCAGGAACAGGCAACTCTTGGCAGGTCAGAACTCCCAGCAAGGAAGTTCAGGGGAGCTGGTGGTGAAGTCTTTGTATCCCTGTGACTTCAAAATAGGAAGCAAGCTCTACTTCAAGCCCTTGGAGATCTTCCTCAAGCAGGAGACACAGCACACAGCAGAGACTTTATCCTCTCCTTGGCAGAAACAACCACTGCATGCCAACCCCAAACAGTACACAGCAAAGGGGCAGCACTTCTCCTTCAGTTTTCCCAGCGCTTCTCCTTGGCAGAGGTTCCTCTTGAATTCCAGAAGTAATCTAAAGATCAGGGGTCTGGGCCCACTGTTCCCTGTAAGGTGCTCGTGCGTGCACCTCTGTCCTCCCGAGCGCACAGTGCTGTGTGTGAAGCGCGCACACACAGCACATCCCGGGAGAGCGTTCGTGCTCCAAAAGTCAGAAAATGCTCATGCACTTGCTGCCTTTCTTTTCTAACTAGAGCGCGGCATTAGGGCTGACTGTGGGCCTTTTGAAAGTATTTATGTTAATCACAGCGCCCGTCAAGAGCTGCATTTAACATAAATACTTTCAAAAGGCAAACAATCAGCCCCACAGCTGGGCTCTATTTAGAAAAGAAATGCAGCAAGTCTACAAACACGAGGTGTGCTTTCAGAATCATCTGAGAGCACACGTTAGTGCTTTTAAACTTGATGCATTTCTTTTCTAAATAGAGCGCAGCTGTGGGGCTTATTTTTCGCTTTTTGATAGTATTTATGTTAAATGCAGTCCATGACGGACGCTGTGATTAACATAAATACTTTCAAAAGGCCCACAATCAGCCCCACAGCTGTGCTGCATTTGGAAAAGAAATGCAGCAAGTTTAAAAGCACAACATGTGCTTTCAGATGATCCTGGATCCTGATAGCACACGTTGTGCTTTTAAACTTGCTGCAACGCCCATAGGGCTAACAGGGCTTCACCCCCCCCCCCCCCCGCCCCTGTCGTGTGTCTCAGCCCGGGCTGCTGCGGCGCGAGCTGGGCAGTGTCTGGAGTCTTTACTCCGGCACGCCCGATTTTTTTACAGGTCTTTAAAGATCATTTGCATATTTACATACCTTGGTAAACTCGTTAACGCAAAGCTTAGGATTTTTTTTCTGGTTCCAGTACCCACTGGGCCCACACTCTGCCTATTCCTTACATTTGTATTTGACATTTACTGCCGTAGTGTGAGAATGCATTTCAGTAAAAGGAATATAAAGTAGGGTTGCCAAAAGAAAAATGCCAGTCATGTGTTGTTTAAAGAGCCTGCAAAGACCTCGCTTTGACACTAACTAGGGTTATAAATGAAAAAGTATGTATTCAATCAATCAATCAATCAGGGATTTGTAAAGCACACTACTCACCTGTGAGGGTCTCAAGGCGCTGGGGGAGGCGAGGGGGGATTTCGGGCAGTTCCGGCTCATCCGAAGAGCCAGGTCTTGAGGCTCTTCCTGAATGCTTGCAGTGTGGGGGTACATCTGATGCTGAGGGAGAGTTTGTTCCAGGTCTTGGCCGCGATGTAGGAGAAGGATCTTCCTCCTGTTCTGGCTCTGCGGATGCAGGGGATTTCGGCCAGGGCAAGGTCGGCGGAGCAGAGGTTTCTCTTGGGGGTGTAGATGGAGATTCTTCCTTTGAGAAATTGGGGTCCGGTGTTGTGGAGGGCTTGGTAGGCGTGTGTGAGCAGCTTGAAGGTCACTCTTTTTTCTACGGGGAGCCAGTGGAGGTCTCGTAGGTGCTGGGTGATGTGGTCTTGTTGTGGGATGCTGAGGATGAGTCTGGCTGCGGTGTTCTGAACGGTCTGGAGTTTGTGGAGTTGAGATTTGTTGATTCCGGCATAGAGGGCGTTCCCATAGTCCAGTCTGCTGGTTATGAGTGTGTGGGTGATGGTCTTTCTGGATTCGGGGGGGATCCATTTGAAGCATTTGAAGGTCTTGCAAAGTATGCGGAGGGTGTTGAAGCACGTGGAGGATACAGCATTGATCTGTCGGTTCATGGTGAGGGAGGAGTCGAGTATGAGGCCGAGGATGCGGGCATGTTCCGTGGGTGTGGGAGGGTTGCCGAGGGGCCACCAGGTTTCGTCCCATACGGAGTGGGTGGATCCGAGGACGAGGACTTCCGTTTTCTCCGAGTTGAGCTTCAGGCGGCTGCTGCTCATCCAGGATGCGACGTCCTTCATTCTTTCATGGAAACTGTGTCTGGTGGTGTCGGGTCCTTGGTGAGGGAGAGGATGAACTGGGTGTTGTTGGCGTAGGATACTATGCTGTGTCCGTGTTTTCTGACGATGGGTGCGAGTGGGGCCATGTAGATGTTGAAGAGCGTGGGGCTGAGGGAGGATCCTTGGGGTACTCCGCATCTGATCTCTGTAGGTTCGGAGAGGAAGGACAGGAGTCTGATTCTTTGGGTTCGGCCGGCGAGAAAGGAGCGGATCCAGTCTATGACAGTTCCCTGTATGCCGGCGTTGTGGAGTCTGGCGGCTAATGTGCGGTGGGAGACGGTGTCGAAGGCTGCTGAGAGGTCTAGTAGAATGAGGCCTGCCGTGTGGCCTTGGTCGAGGAGCGTGCGGGTGTTGTCTGCGGCGGCTAGGCGGGTGGTCTCAGTGCTGTGGTTGCTGCGGAATCCGGATTGAGAAGTGTCAAGGATCGAGTTGGATTCTATGAAGTTTGTGAGCTGGATGTTGATGATCTTTTTGGTGACTTTGGCGGCAAAAGGGGAGGAGAGATATGGGTCTGTAGTTCTTGAGGTCCGTTGGGTCTGGGGAGGGCTTCTTGAGGATTCATGTATTCATTTGTAATGTGACTTTTCTGTCTTTGTTCCCTTTAATTATCAGTCATGGATCATTCAGGCAGCCATAGAACACAATTAAAAGGGCTTTCTATTTATATTTGCTGTTCATAGTATGCACAGACAAGTGCTGAAAATACGGCTTTAGGTGACTGCTTACTTTTGTACCGTTGGGACATCAAAATAATGAACTGGCAACCCTAATCATAAGACTAGAAGTTTGTTGCAGGATCAGCACATTATTTATTTCCTCCACCCTCGATCCCTGATTAATGCCTTAATAGCAACAGTTTGACTTATATCTGAAACCCTCCATCGCCGTCAATAACAAGCTGAGTTACTTCAAGTGTCTGGGAATGTAACCTGCATTCAGACAACTCACTCCTCATTCTCGCCCTTCACTTTCCCACTCACCCTGCACTCACACTGATCCCAATGCACTCACACTGATCACCATGCACTCACATCATTCACCTGCTCACCCTCCATTCACAGTGATCACTCTGCACTCATAATACACTTGTGCTGGTCACCCTGTACCTCACCCTGCAGTCACACGAGCACACTACTCACCCTGCACTCATGTGATACTTCACTCACCTGTCCTCCTCACTGCTCAATCTGCAATCTCACTCAAACAAGCCCATCACTAACCATGCATTCATTCATCCCACTCTGCACTTAACATCCGCACCCAAATTTATATTATCACCTCACTCACCCTGCAGTCACTCCTCTTACCCTACTCTCGCACTGTCGCATCGCTCACCATGCACTCACAAGGGCACTCCTGCCACCCAAACAGCGGAGAGGGTTAATGTGCCCGCTACAAAGAACGTGTACCATGCAGATCACAGAACTGAGTGAGAGTAAACTATGAGCAGTGCTATTAATAAATTAAATGTTTGTCAGAAAGGTGCTATAGAAAAATGAGGTGCATTGTTGGTGAGTGGTAGTGAGGGAATTCATGGAGAAAGAAGACATGGGGGAGGGGGTGCCAAAAAAGACTGTTGCATAGTGTGCGACCAGTGCTAGGGCCAACCCTAGCTGGGAGTGTTAGCCCTCCCCCCGAAGTTCGGGTCTAGTTGCTCCCCTTATCACAGCATCCGTAATGGGCTGCATTTAACATAAATTCTTTTAAAAGGCAAACCATTAGCCCCGCATTTAGAAAAGAAATGCAGCAAGTTTTATATAGTGCGAACTCAACCCAAAAGTATTGGAGCGATTTACACGTTTTATTTATTTATTTTTAGTATGCATGGGGAGATTAATTGATTTGTCGAGAATCACAGGATGTTAATCTGACCCGAGACTCAAAACCCATCTCCTAAGTAGGCAGCTCGAGCATTAAGCCACAACCTCTACCACAAGAGTGGAAGCATTATCAATATTATATTCAACTTTATGCAACAAACAACCATTAGTCTTGGCTTCTTGTAGGTGTAATGTTACTTGTATTATATATCGGGAGGCAATGACAGAAGAAGCAAAATATCAGTCGGGTGGCACACTGTGCTAAGCACAGATTTCTAGTTTTTAATTGCTTTTAAGCCACGCCCTTAATTGCATCGGCCATGCCCCTCTGAGAGACCCCCTAGTTTTTTCATCCCACTTAAAGCCCTGGTCTGCACGCGCGGTCGGGTTTATGGCGCACATAGCCTTGGCTGCAGCGCACAGAGACCTTTCTCTGCCGCACAAAGAAGAAAAAAATTAGAGGGAACATTGTCTGGGCCCCAACATTTATAATCCATTTCTCTTTGTTCTCTGGTGTCAGAGAGGCTCTGTGCTCAGTCCAAACCAGTTCTGTCCTCTCTGCTGCAGCTTCTCGGCAGGAGGTGGAGACAGCATTGTGCAAGGCAGACCAGGCCCATTCAGGTGAAAGGAAATCTCCCCCTACTCCAAATGCAGCCCAGGTCTATTCAGCCCAGCCCTGACTCAATCAGGAAAGGCAGGACACACCTTAAACCCCCAGTGGCTGTCTACAGTGAATGCACATCCCTAGCCCCTGTCACTCCAAAGCCAGACAGCCAATTCACAAACCAGCAGAGGCACACAGCATGGCTGAGCAAGAAAATACCCACTTTCTAAAAGTGGTATTTTCAAACACAAAATGTAAAAATCATCCTTACTAAAGGATGCATCTTTATATTCTGATTTCAGGCATACTAAACCTTACCTTCGCATCTTGTCCCAATGGAAAGTTATATTTATAAGATGTTATAAATAAACTCCCATTCTATCCTATGGGACAGATAGTCTTTCAATAGTGAAACACGAAATTCCCTGTAGTTCACCATCAGGACATGTTACACACCTCAAAACATGTCACACACCTCAAAACATGTCCTATCTTTCACATACACTGCACCCTGCCCACAGGGGTACCTTGGGTCTACCTTAGGGGTGAGTCACATGTCAGAAAAGGGGAAGTTAGGGCCTGGCAAGTGGGTGCACTTGCCAGGTCGACATGGCAGTATCAAACTGCGCACAGACACTGCAGTGGCAGGTCTGAGACCCTTTTGCATGGCTGCTTATGTGGGTGGCACAATCAGTGCTGCAGGCCCACTAGCAGCATTTTACTTACAGGCCCTGGGCACACACACTGCACTGTACTAGGGACTTAGTAGTAAGTCAAACAAGCCAATCATGTAAACACCAATCCATAGTCACAATTTTACAGATGGAGCACTTGCACTTTGGCACTGATCAGCAGGGGCAAAGTGCCCAAAGCATCTAGACCAGCAAAAACGGAGTCCAGCACACAACAAAAACACAGGAGGCAGAGGCAAAAATACAGGGGAAAACCACGCCAAGTCTAACACGCATCATTTGCAGGATCACTTCTGATATATTTGCCAAAAAGGCAGGAAGTACCAGAAGGGGAGGAGACTGGGACATCATTCATAAAATCTAATTGTTGTAACGGCCGGAGTTAAGAATTAAATAAAAACAAATGTTGGTTGCTGAACAATTTTAAGATACTTCAGTGAATTAATACCAATAACTTCAATGCCCTCATTAAAAAGATCACGAACAGAAACTCTTGAGTTTGTAGGAATTTAAATCATTTTAATAAAAATACCAGGGGCCGTAATACAGAAAGTGCCCTGGGGCACAACGGGCAGGTGCGCCCGTGTTGTGTGCCTCCGAGGCAATTTGGTATTATAGAAGGAGTTACAGACACTTGGGCACCCACTTCTGTAATATAGCACTGGCACACATGTAGCACCAGCGTTATCATGGGAGGGTTTTAGACCTGTCATCCTTAGTGTTGTTTTCCCCCAAACGTTTTGCCTGCTTACATCCTCTTTTGCTGATTATTTTTGCTGGCCTTGGAACTCTGAGTACTTTACCACTGCTGACCAGTGCTAAAGTGCATGTGCTTCACCCCTAAACATGATAACATTGGTGTATACACAATTGGCATATTTAGCTGACTTGTAAGTCCTGTGTAAAGTGGTATACCACATACCCAGGGCCTATAACCTAAATGCTACTAGTGGGCCTGCAGCACTGATTGTGCCACCCATACAAGTAGCCTCTCAAACCTGTCTCAGTTCTGCCATTGAAGGGCCTGTGTGAGCAGTTTACTGCCACTTCGACTTGGCATTTAAAACTACTTGCCAAGCCTTAACCTCAGGCTTTTTTATTTACACATAATTCACTCCTAAGGTAGGCCCTAGGTAGCCCATAGGGCAGGGTGCTCTGTAAGTAAAATGTAGGACATATAATAGTAAGTTTTGCATGTCCTAGTAGTGCCAAACACCCAAATTCATGTTTCACTACTGTGAGGCCTACTCCTCTCATAGGTTAGCACTGGGAATACCTTGATACACTTTTAAGCCATAATTCGTGATCAGAAAGGAGTAGCTGCATCACGTTTTATATCTTTGGAATGGTAATGATAAATCCTCTTTAATGGTTATGTTGGATTTAACATTACTATTTTAGAAATGCCACTTTTATAAAGTGGGCATTTCTCTGCTTTTACCTTTCTGTGTGCCTGCAGCCTGTGTCCAATACACGTCTGGGGTGGGTGACAGCTAACATTTGTGCATTCCATCTAGACAGCCACAGACACAAGAAGGGTAGGTGCAACAGAGAAATAATCTGCAGTCTGATAGCTCTTTTTGGGCAAGAAGAGAGGGGGGAGCTGACACACCAGAAAAGGCAGTATCCTGTTTCCCACACAAAGGGCTGATTACCTCCTACTGGAGCCAGGGCTGGGGAGAAAGGGTCTGTGTGCACTTCAAAGGCCCTTCTTTGAAGTCACTCCCACTTTAAAGGCACAACTGGGTATAGGTACTGGGGCTCTGACCCTACCAGCACAGTCCCTCTGCTTGGCTGCTACTCTGGAAGAACAGCTTTTCTGCTTTGCTGTGCTGCCCTGCTGCCTGTTGATCTCTGCCCTGCCGAGGACAAGGACAGAACCCATCTCACTTGAACTCCAAGGGCTTGCTGGCTTGCCCCCTGTTCTGAAGTCTCAGGGCCATCAAAGACTTCCTTCAAACCTGCAACAGCACCTGGACTCTACCATCTGTGGGTCCTGCCCTGCCAAGTGGTGCCAATCCAGTCCTAGTTGCTTGAAAGGTAATTTCTGCTGTGCTGATCCAGCATAACCGACGCATCGACGACTTTGCGCCAATCAGAACCGACATATCGCCCTTCGATGCCGAAGCGCGGGTGCCGATCAACAACAACGCTTCAACGGACTGCGCAGCTCGACGACTACAGACTGCTCAGCTCAACTACGATGCATCGCCTGCATCGTAAAGGGATTCGCCAACAAAGCCATCATCGACTGCACGGCTCGGAACTGACACATTGCCTGCATCCACAGGATCGACGATGATACCTCTGCTCCTCACATTGAGTCTTCCAAGTCGACATTTCCTCCATCCAAGGTACTTTTTCAGCGAGACATGTAGCTGCCCTGCAGTCCATTGCTGTCGGCCTGCACTTTGGATTTTTCCCAGTCTAGTGAGACCAGATGTCCCCAGTTGGTGCTTTATGACTCTAAGCACTATAATTTTATTTAATCTTTACAAATTCATAACTCTGGTTCTACTTATTAGATTTTTGTCATTTTGGTCTTGATTTAATCATAAGACTATTGTCTATTATTCTAACCCTGTGTGGAGTATTTTTGTGGTGTTTTTATTGTGTTACTCAGTGTGTGTGTGATAACGCCGATTCTTATCTATTTATCTATAAGAACCTTCTGGCCGCCAAGATCTTTGTACCTGTTGAATAGTGTAAAGGGGAGAATCTCATCAGATTATATATCAGCATTCATTTTATCTGAAAGGACCACTGACTCCGAATTCAAGTTTGAGAATTTATTATCGCCAAAAATAACTGAACGTGCAAGCACCTCAACACGAGGTTAAAGAAATAAATGGGCACTAATACAAATAATAATCTACGCAGGAATCTCATCCGACTCAGGATAAGGAGAATAGAAAGTTCAAGAAGGATCAACCAGACTATGATTGCTCCAATTTCTAAGTTGCTCTTCATTGGACTAAACAAGCTTAAAATCAATTGCTGTCCCTACACTAACGCTAAGTGACATCCCTGCATAACGATTTTCCCAGGCAAGAGTGAATAAAGGTGTCAGCTGTGAAGACTTCCTAAGAAGTGCAATCACATAATACCTAAGCTCAGCTCTGTCCTTCTCTCAGGTCTCCCCTACCTCTTCTCTGGCCACCTCCCTCAGGGCACTATCCCTAATACAAAACCACAATACAATTGTACACGCCTTTGTCCCGCCTCCTTGGCCAGGTCTTCTTTCTTGTGCTTTTCCATCGAAACGGTTACTTCATCCTGGACGGTTGCGCTGACCTTGAGTCCCAGGCACCTTCTCCGCTGAAAGTATCATCCCTAAATTCCATTTCACTCCCCGTACCATGCCTCCCCTCTCTCTAGCTTTCGAAAACAAAGAGTTAGTCTTACTAACGAGACATGTGTCCTTGCACCTGCAACGAAAGATACTTTCAACAGAAACCTTCTACTGTGCAAATTAAATCTACCGTTTGTGCCCAGAGAGCCTTACCAAGAGAAACTTTTCTCGGCCTACAACCTAGGCTAACATAAAATAAACCAGGCCTTCCTTAAGCATATATGTAGTCAGGCCTTTACATATGACTTTTAAACACCCCTCTTACTTTTCCCTATAAGCATTTTCATTACGATTCTTATACAAACAATGAATTACATGTGCAACTTTAATATGGTGCACGTTTAAACTACTGCAATTACATTACACACACAAACTAATTCCTCTATGCATTATGTTCACACAATTCAATAAGCATTACATTACATCGTTATCTTAACACCATTATGCTGCTGAGTTCACTTTGTCTCAGCGAACTATTCATTCTTTACTAAACATGCATGAATACACCACTGAATATACGAATATATGTCTAAACACATGTGGGTGCGGCCTATCAGTGATTATGATGCACCCCTACAATTCACAAGAACATTTCGCTCTATCAGTTCCCCCCTTTGATGACTCCTGTCATCATATTTCATTCTACTCCCTCGGAGAAGGAACCGACCTAAACAGAACTTGTTGCCATCTTCCCTGATCTAAATTTCTCCATGCTCTTGAGCCTTTGATACTGACTGTCCTGCAGTCTTGCCAATCTCATGTCAAATTATAGTATGCAATCCTACATTCTTTGCCATATAATGTGCTGGTGTATCCTCGGGAGGAGCTTCCTCTCCCTCCCGAACAACCACATGTCTATCACCTCTACAAAGTTCCCGTAAAGCTTTAAAACATTTCATGATGAATCAACTTCGTATTTGCACTCAAAATGTCAGCTCTTGCTTCTCGATTTCACTCCACCAATACCAGCGCGGCTCACACCAACCGGCCTATCGCAGCGCGGCACTTGTCTGACGTCACTTTTCCTCCGCTCGCAGCAGTTCCCCTCCTTTCTAATTCACTCGTTCTCGCTCGCACCTGTCCCAATCATACTCTGAAATAATGTCCGTCCTACCGAACAATTACCTCTCTGACCGTCGGTCTTACCAATGACCGATCAGCCTCTTGAGCTTGTTGACCTCAATCTGGCAATCGTCTGTCCGCGAAACGACCGGACAATCGCCTTTAATACACTCGATAGGATTCAATCACTCGATGTTCTGCACACAATAACCTACGACCTGCGTTGGTTATTCACACACTCACTCATGTGTTCCCTATCTTCAGTGGGTCTGTCAATGACGTCTCGTGACCCCCACAACCTCTGGTCAACGTTCTCAACTCTGGGTGTATTCTACACCACAATAAATCTCCCGGTCCCGCGAGCGCTCACGGTCCGTTTCTCAATCACACAACTCTCTTTCCAACTCCGCAAGACATCACACAACAATAAAACACCGCAATCTACCAAACATCACTCTTTTCATACTCACTCTACTACGAACTGCTACTTCCGCCGCACCGGCACTCTCCGTCAGTTTTCCACGACCTCCGACATCCTTCTCCTGCGGTCCTCTGGATCTGCGTCACTCGGGCTCTATGGGGCAACTTAATCTCCTATCTTGCTCTAGATCTCCCCTTACCATCAAAGGTAACCATCCTACTCTGCTACCAACTGATAACGCCGATTCTTATCTAATTATCTATAAGAACCTTCTGGCCGCCAAGATCTTTGTACCTGTTGAATAGTGTAAAGGGGAGAATCTCATCAGATTATATATCAGCATTCATTTTATCTGAAAGGACCACTGACTCCGAATTCAAGTTTGAGAATTTATTATCGCCAAAAATAACTGAACGTGCAAGCACCTCAACACGAGGTTAAAGAAATAAATGGGCACTAATACAAATAATAATCTACGCAGGAATCTCATCCGACTCAGGATAAGGAGAATAGAAAGTTCAAGAAGGATCAACCAGACTATGATTGTTCCAATTTCTAAGTTGCTCTTCATTGGACTAAACAAGCTTAAAATCAATTGCTGTCCCTACACTAACGCTAAGTGACATCCCTGCATAACGATTTTCCCAGGCAAGAGTGAATAAAAGGTGTCAGCTGTGAAGACTTCCTAAGAAGTGCAATCACATAATACCTAAGCTCAGCTCTGTCCTTCTCTCAGGTCTCCCCTACCTCTTCTCTGGCCACCTCCCTCAGGGCACTATCCCTAATACAAAACCACAATACAATTGTACACGCCTTTGTCCCGCCTCCTTGGCCAGGTCTTCTTTCTTGTGCTTTTCCATCGAAACGGTTACTTCATCCTGGACGGTTGCGCTGACCTTGAGTCCCAGGCACCTTCTCCGCTGAAAGTATCATCCCTAAATTCCATTTCACTCCCCGTACCATGCCTCCCCTCTCTCTAGCTTTCGAAAACAAAGAGTTAGTCTTACTAACGAGACATGTATCCTTGCACCTGCAACGAAAGATACTTTCAACAGAAACCTTCTACTGTGCAAATTAAATCTACCGTTTGTGCCCAGAGAGCCTTACCAAGAGAAACTTTTCTCGGCCTACAACCTAAGCTAACATAAAATAAACCAGGCCTTCCTTAAGCATATATGTAGTCAGGCCTTTACATATGACTTTTAAACACCCCTCTTACTTTTCCCTATAAGCATTTTCATTACGATTCTTATACAAACAATGAATTACATGTGCAACTTTAATATGGTGCACGTTTAAACTACTGCAATTACATTACACACACGAACTAATTCCTCTATGCATTATGTTCACACAATTCAATAAGCATTACATTACATCGTTATCTTAACACCATTATGCTGCTGAGTTCACTTTGTCTCAGCGAACTATTCATTCTTTACTAAACATGCATGAATACACCACTGAATATACGAATATATGTCTAAACACATGTGGGTGCGGCCTATCAGTGATTATGATGCACCCCTACAATTCACAAGAACATTTCGCTCTATCATGTGTGTGGGTGTTGCACAAATGCTTTACACATTGCCTCTTTAGATAAGCCTGACTCCTCTGTGCTAAGCTACAAGAGGGTGAGCAGAGGTTATCTTTTAAAGTGTATCTAGCTTACCCTGACTAGAGTGGTGGTTACTGCTTTTACAGGGTGCATACTCTGACAACCAGAAATACCATTTATAACAGTGTATTCCCTCATTTGCATGGGGGAGTGGCCCCATAAAATGAGGAAATCACTTTGCCTTTGCACCCGTGCCGTATTATGGACATGTGCGCAGAGGCAAACATGTCCTTAGGTGGCGTATTTTCAGTATGTCTCCTAATGGCAGCCCTCTGGGGGTGCAAAAGAGGGTCCCATGGACCCCCAACATCCCCTTGCAGGCAGGTGCAGCGAGTAAGTGCACCCGTCTGCAGGGGGGTTTAAGGGGATCTCTAATCCCGCTTGAAAGTGCAGGCTGGTTTCCTCCTGCACTGTGAACCATGGAGCAGCTTTTTAAAGCTGTTCTATATTTCAGTTGAATGCTCTGCCCCCTGGGCAGCACACGTTTGCAGCTGCCCTGAGTGCTGTGCATTCAACATAATAGGGCGCACTTTTCCTTTTTGAGCATGGCTCATCTGTTTGAAGGTGCGTCTTTTTCATAATATGGCTCCTGGTGCATCAAGATCAGGATATATAATTCTATCTGGGCCCAGTTTTGCCGACATTGATGAGATTTGAGAACTATGTCCTTCCTGAAAAGTTGAAGATGTTTACACTGTTTACACTGTCATAAGAAATCATTTATTTATTTTTTCAAAAGTTTTAGTTACATTGTATATGCTTTGCTACTGTTCAAAGGTGACATGGCTGTTTTTGTTGCTGCACTGAGATTGCACCTTATTAGCTCCTAGCTAAGTACACAGCCTCTTTTAATGCCTGCTTATCTTGGTCACTCTTGGGTGTGTGCATTTGTGCTTGTTGGAATGCTTGTGTGAGAACATGTGTATATTGCTTATGATTACAATGTTTTTACATGTGTGCACTTGCCTGTGGTTCAGTAAGTGTGTGAATCTGTGCCTATATATTTCTTGCCTGCAAATTCATAAATGCTTCTGTGTGTTGCCTATGAGGGTCTGTATGCCTTAATGTATATTTTTTGTGTACACGTGAGTGCCTGTGTTGTTGTCTGATGTGTGTATGCAGTACATGAAAGGCATACATATTAGATTAATTTTGTTAATGTTTATTTGCTTGACCTAAAAAAAACTCATCACCATTTTCGACTTAAAGATGTCTTCCTTCATATTTACCATCATACCAAAGGCATCTCTCTTTCCTTTAGCATGTAACATCTCGGGCCATATTATAGAAAGTCCCAGGGGGGTCACAAAGGGCATGTGCCACCCACTTTGTGCACCCGTGGGGCACTTTGTTATTACATAAGGTGTCGCAGGCGCTTGGGAGGCCCCTTCTGTAATACAGAGAGTGCTGGCACACATTTAGTGCCAGCGCTATTGATAGCAGTGGCGTAACACAGGCCCCCGCAGCCCCAACGGTGCGGGGGGCCCTCAAGCACCAGGGGGGCCCCTCAGCACAGTACTCTGGCCGGAGAGCCCCTGATTGACTCTGAGGGGGCCCGGCCACGTGCCTTGCAGGGGGCCCCCTCAAGTTTTACTACGCCAATGATTGATAGAGGGCATTCCCTCATTTGCATGGGGGCGTCGCTCCCAGTGATAGAGAGCATTCCCTCATTTGCATGGAGCTGTGGCCCCATGTATCTGAGAGAATCTCTTTACCTCTGCCCCAATGCCTTATTATGGACGCGGACGCAAAGGCAAGGAAACTGTCAGGAGGCGCATTGACAGTGCGCCACAAAAAGGTGCCACAATGTCAGTGCACCCCCTGATGACAGCTTTCTAGAAGGGGCCATGGGTGTCCAAAGGACCTCCCAGACATCCCCTTACAGGGGGTGCAAGGGGATCTCTCTCCCCTCTTCAAAGTGCAGGCACGTTGCCATCTGCACAGTGAAACACAGAGCGGCTTTGAAGCAGCCGGTCCATATTTCACTTGAATGCCCTGCCACGAGGGCATGCACAAGTTTGCAGCTGCCCTGAGGGCAGCGCATTCAACATAATAGGGCATACTTTACCTGTTTGCACACAGCGCACCTGTTTGAAGGTGCGCCGTTGCGCAAACAGGGAGAATGTGCCTTAAATGTAGTAGGGCCCCAGATGTTCAAGGCTTGCCTGAGCTTCAGCTGTTTGTATTTGTAGACCAAAAAAAGCATATTTGGAATAAAATGTTGACATGTTTTATTTCATGTAATGTGTGTTTGTACAACTCCTTTCTACCATTTATATAGTCTCTTAGCACTTTTAGAGTCTTGGTGTTCATTTTCAATCTGTCATTTTTTTCTTTAACTGGAGTCAGTGTATTCTCTGAACTCTGTGTTTGGCTCAATTTTGTATTTAATAATGAAGCATTATAGTGCCCAGCTAAGATAGATTTGACTAATATGTTATTTAGTAATAGATCATATTGAATAGTGACAGACTAAATAGTGTCATGGATTTGTGTAATGTGTTAAGTATATGGATACTTGCATTAACATGACTATGCCATTGGTTTATTCTGCTCCAAGGAGATGGGGGCCCTTGGGGCGGTTCTGAAAAGAGGACGGAAGTGCTCATTGCTTTTGGTTTTCCCTGTTTCATCAGCTCCCAGGGAGATGGGGGTCCCCGGGAGCAGTTTCGGCAGTGGGAGGGGACCCCACACATGCCCCATCCTGGCCCTGCTCACGGTGCATCAGTTCCAAAGGAGATGGGTGTCCCTGGGGACAATTTGGAATATAGAGCATGGGACACCATTCACACTTGGTTCTGACTGGTCCTCTCGGAGTACCAGGCTCCCTTCTCTGGTTTTTCCTGGCCAGAGGCCCAATTGTAGTGATCTTAGTGCTGTTTTTGCTTCTGGCAATCAGCTCTGTTCACAAGGAGCATTGCTTACAGTCTCCTGGACTCTAAGGTTTGCTTTGTCTGTGGAGCTTGGCTTCACTGCTCTCCCTCTGATGAGGAGAGACCTGGGCCTGCCCTCCTACCCTTGGGCTCCTGATGCCTGCTTCCACCCAGGGGCTTCTCCAGCAACCCCTCTGGAGCCTGCTAGCAGAGTAACCTCACGGCTGTACTCCCCAGGCCCATGACTTTGGCTGTCTTGCATTGCACCTTAGTGTCAGAAACTGAGTCAGAGCCCCTTCTTGATGGATGACACTCCTCCATAGGGCCACTACACAGCAGATTGTGGGGAGCCCTCCAGGGTCCCCTCTAGCAGATCCATCCCTCTATTGCCCCTCAGAGGATGTAAGGAGGTCAGACCAGCACACTGGCCTTGTAGAAATAATCCTAGTACCTGGGTGTTGGGTTGTTGTGGTGGACAACAAGGCAGTAACTCAGCTTCTGTAATATATTAGCAGCATAACATTAGCGTGGCTTTATGATGTTCAAAGTCAGTGTAGAAAGTGCACTAGTATAATTGTGTTTGTGATTCTACCACAATATCCCAGCTCAATGCTGCACACTTGAAAAGTTCGGTTTTACAAATCCATTCGAAGTTATCCTGATCTTTGTCCTTGCTTACGCTGAATATTTCGGGCCTCATTACGAGTTTGGCGGTGCCCCACCACCAAACCCATGGTCGGGCCGCCCGTCAGAATACAAATGTTTCTCGTGTCTGGTGGGCTTTTTACTTTTTCCAATCTCACGGCGGTGCCTCAGAAAATGGGCATTGCAATGGGAATGCCAAAAACAGTTCCTGCACTGCATGAACTGGTGTGCATTCACACAGGGGGGCACATGTTGTACCCCCCTGTGTGCATCCACATGGTGTGAGGCACAGGGGGCCCAGTAGTGCCATGAAAACTAGGGCAGAGAGGAAACTTTTAATATGCTTGGCAGGACCGCAGCAGTCCCGCTATTCATATTACTGCCTCACCACTGCTTAGGAACAGTGGTTCCCTGGCAGCTGCAGCGGGGAAATGGCAGTCCGGCGCCCTAATTCTAATAGGGCGGTCAGGAGACCACCACCAGCATAACCCCACAAGTCTGGCGGCCCGTGGACCGCCAGACTCATAATCAACCCCTTTGTTTGTCAATTAATGTCCAGCTTTAAAAAACTTTTTTCCTTAACACATATTGGACAACAACTCCCAGAATGCCTTGTTATGGATGTATAATATAAAATGACCAATTAGTAGAAAGAACTCACTCACTATGATCTGCTGTGAACAAGACTTAGACTGTCGAAACGCGTTGGTGGTGGTGTTTGGTGCAATATGGATATCTTTGGCCAATAAAGAATCTGGAAATTGAAGCTCCTGGCAGAGTCATCTTTTCGCTTATCAATCAATCGTGGGGTGTTGGTCATCCCCCAAACGTCTGCAATGGCACTAAAAGTGCGCCGCAATTTTGACCCCTTGTCCTTGGAGATATATATATATGCCAGGAACAACAGCGCCCAAACAAGGGAACATTGGTCCCCACAGGCAGTACTCACCCGGTTATGCTGCATGCTGGGAGCTGTAGTCAACGACTCAAGACTACAGCTGAGACTTTAACAAATGAAGTGGGGCCAGCTGAACTCCCACCAATGGGAGTGCCGCAGGAGTTACAAAGGAGGGTGGGGCAGCATCCTGGTGTTAGCGGCATCTGAGGAAGGCACATTATGCCGAAATGCATTATGCTGAGTGGTGTTCATTAAAAGGATTTCCCGAAGCTCCCCGTTGTGTCCTCTGATTGCTTCTATTGAGTGGTCTTTTTGTTATCTTTCACGCGCCTGCCAGGAGCGCGTAAAGAGGACCCGTCCTGAAGTGTCCGGGGTTTTGCTGGCAACTGTGGCTGTTTATCAAGGGATTGATTATCCTCGGACCGCCTCGAGATCGGGCCAAGCAAGTGGCCGCTGCCAGGAGCAGTCCGTGACTGCACGGGGAAGTGCAATCATTGCATTAGCATTTCACGGCCCGGCTGACTCTCGTTATTGGGGCTGGACGTTGGGGACCCAAGGAAATCCAGGACACCCTCCTATCCAGGTTTACCATCTACAACAAAGCCCCCCTTTGCCAGGAACAACAGCGCCCAAACAAGGGAACATTGGTCCCCACAGGCAGTACTCACCCGGTTATGCTGCATGCTGGGAGCTGTAGTCAACGACTCAAGACTACAGCTGAGACTTTAACAAATGAAGTAGGGCCAGCTGAACTCCCACCAATGGGAGTGCCGCAGGAGTTACAAAGGAGGGTGGGGCAGCATCCTGGTGTTAGCGGCATCTGAGGAAGGCACATTATGCCGAAATGCATTATGCCGATTGGTGTTCATTAAAAGGATTTCCCGAAGCTCCCCGTTGTGTCCTCTGATTGCTTCTATTGAGTGGTCTTTTTGTTATGTTTCACGCGCCTGCCAGGAGCGCGTAAAGAGGACCCGTCCTGAAGTGTCCGGGGTTTTGCTGGCAACTGTGGCTGTTTATCAAGGGATTGATTATCCTCGGACCGCCTCGAGATCGGGCCAAGCAAGTGGCCGCTGCCAGGAGCAGTCTGTGACTGCACGGGGAAGTGCAATCATTGCATTAGCATTTCACGGCCCGGCTGACTCTCGTTATTGGGGCTGGACGTTGGGGACCCAAGGAAATCCAGGACACCCTCCTATCCAGGTTTACCATCTACAACAAAGCCCCCCTTTGCCAGGAACAACAGCGCCCAAACAAGGGAACATTGGTCCCCACAGGCAGTACTCACCCGGCTATGCTGCATGCTGGGAGCTGTAGTCAACGACTCAAGACTACAGCTGAGACTTTAACAAATGAAGTGGGGCCAGCTGAACTCCCACCAATGGGAGTGCCGCAGGAGTTACAAAGGAGGGTGGGGTAGCATCCTGGTGTTAGCGGCACCTGAGGAAGGCACATTATGCCGAAATGCATTATGCAGAGTGGTGTTCATTAAAAGGATTTTCCGATCTCCCTGTTGTGTCCTCTGATTGCTTCTATTGAGTGGTCTTTTTGTTATATATATATATATATATATATATATATATATATATATATATATATATATATATTACCTACTGGCGGTCGTTCTCGTACTCGAGGGACATACCGTGGGCTGCGTTGAGGACAGATTTATTTCCTAAACGAGCTCGAGACTTGGGATCGGAAGGGGACCCTTCCGCAACTGAAGAACTGAATTTTTAAAGTTGAACAGACATTGTTACCCAATGTGGGTTGGAAGTATCACCACATAATAAAGGACTATACCGGAATTTGTAGAGCCTTGAGAAAGTCGCGGGACGATTTCCCTTGCATGCGACGAAACACGTGTTGGCTGGAACAAAACTAAAGGAATAAAAAAGAACAAGCATTGGCATAGCCAATAGGTCTCACCTTTGGGACCTTATAAGTGTTTAGCCAGAGATATTGACTTTGCCTATGTCTTTAAGCTGTGCTGTACAGAAGTGTGCAGCATGCTGAAAAGTTATAATAAAGAACTGTCAGAAGCATTTTTGTTACCTTATATATGACCAAGAAAGCATTATGTACAACTGAGGGACCATATTAAAAAGTATTAACAATAAATAATGTCTTAATTTTTTTTTTGTCTTTTGAATGCTGGCAACTTCTATCTGCTTGTTCCAATGGTTGCTTGTTATGGGGTTTTTTTTGTTATGGGGGGGCATAAATAAGAGGAGGGTGAACGTTGGGAAATAGTACCTGTATAACAGTTAGTGAGAGAGTCAGTCAGTTAGTCAGTTAGTGAGTGAGAGAGTTAGTTAGTTAGTCAGTCAGTGAAAGAGTGAGAGAGTCAGTCAGTTAGTGAGAGAGAGAGAGAGTCAGAGAGTCAGTCAGTGAGAGAGAGAGTTAGTTAGTGAGAGAGAGAGTTAGAGAGTCAGTCAGGGAGAGAGAGAGTCCATGAGAGAGAGAGAGTTAGTGAGGAGAGAGTCCGTGAGAGAGAGAGTCAGAGTTAGTCAGTGAGAGAGAGTCAGACAGTGAGAGAGTTAGTGAGAGAGAGTGAGAGAGTTAGTCAGTGAGTGAGAGTCAGTTAGTTAGTGAGAGAGTCAGTTAGTGAGAGAGAGAGAGAGCGAGAGAGAGAGAGTGAGAGAGTTAGTCAGTCAGTGAGAGAGAGCTTGAGAGAGTCAGTCAGTTAGTTAGTGAGAGAGTGAGTGAGAGTCAGTCAGTTCGTGAGAGGGGGTGAGAGAAACAGATCGAGTGGGATGGATGGAGGGAGTGAGAGAGGGAAGCAGACAAGAGAGAGAATTAAAACAGACTTCGTCTGTGCTGTGACTGAGCTGCCCGAGCGACTAGTGAAAGGACCCCAGCTTTTAAATGGGGGAAATAAATCTTTCTTCTCCGGGACTCCCTTTGGCTCAAATGTTGGCAGCTTAGACAAACATGAAGGCTGGTGTTTGGAGATATACAGGGTCTGTGCTAGGCAGTAGCAATGCACACTACAAACAGCAAACAAATAAAAAGCTTTGAGTTCCAAATCCCATTTATGAACCGCCCTATCGCATGGTATATGTTTTAACCGTAAATGTGCATGTTTAAATACCTTTTGCTGATAAGCCTTCCGGCAGACACCTGTTGAAATTAAGCCCCTGTATGGCTATAGTGGCGCTGCCAGGAGTGCTGGGGCTTTTTGTTTGCTTTAGTAAGGTGGATATTTTTACAAGAAGTAAAATAAGCAAACAATAAATGGCGGCAGCGTTTTTAAAGGCAAGTCTTTTCTCGGATTATCTTTATAATTTCTGAGGAAATATTTAAAATTCCATGCAGTTTACAAAATGTTACTGGTTTTTGCACTTTCAAACAGATGGATTACAACAAACATGTGTTTAGTTTTGGTGATAGTGCCTGTATTTTAGCCCATCCTAACCGTAACAGGACGGTGCGCGATAGAAGCCAGTGGAGGGTAGGGCTGGGGGAGAGTCAATGACTGCAGCGCTACCCGGCGTGAACAGAAACAGCCCATTGCATTATAAACGCACCATAGGAGACGCCGCCTTGGTTACAAACACCTCGTCTCACTGCCCAGAAATGGCCTAAGGCGGGGTGGGGGGGGTCTGTGGTGAAACTAAGAAAAGTCCGCCCTGGAGCCATTCCACGGCCTTATCTGTTGTTAAACAAGTCTGCAGCCTAGGGACATGTGTTCACCACAAAAATGTGGCTGTAAAGACCTCCCCGGGAGGAGGGCGGTAAACAAGCAACGGAAGCTGTAAATTCATTAGTAACAGGATACTAGTTTAAGCAAAGGCAGCAGCATTTGGAAAGGCAATTCTTTTATCGGAGAATGTTTGTGATTTCTGAGGAAATATTTTCAATCCTATGCAGTTTACACAATGTTACTGGTTTATTGCTCTTTCAAACAGATGGCTTATCCGCCCTATCGCATGGTATATGTTTTACCCGTAAATTTGCATGTTTAAATACCTTTTGCGGATAGGCGTTCCGGCAGACACCTGTTAAAATTAAGCCCCTGTATGGCATTCATTCTATATAGATCGGCGAGTTAAATGTGCGCTGCTGACATCTGAAGTGATCAGCAGGTCATGAATTCGAGGAGGGACAAGAGATGGGGTGAGAGAAACAGATCGAGTGGGATGGATGGAGGGAGTGAGAGAGGAAAGCAGACAAGAGAGAGAGAGAGAATTAAAACAGACTTCGTCTGTGCTGTGACTGAGCTGCCCGAGCGACTAGTGAAAGGACACCAGCTTCTAAATGGGGGAAACAAATCTTTCTTCTCCGGGACTCCCCTTGGCTCAAATGTTGGCAGCTTAGACAAACATGAAGGCTGGTGTTTGTAGATATACAGGGTCTGTGCAAGGCAGCAACAATTCACACTACAAACAGCAAACAGATAAAAAGCTTCAAGTTCCAAACCCCATTTATGAACCGCCCTATCGCATGGTATTTACCCGTAAATTTGCATGTTTAAATACCTTTTGCGGATAAGCGTTCCGGCAGACACCTGTTCAAATTAAGCCCCTGTATGGCATTCATTCTATTTAGATCGGCGAGTTAAATGCGTGCTGCTGACATCTGAAGTGATCAGCAGGTCATAAATTCGAGGAGGGACAAGAGATGGAAGTGAGAGAAACAGATCGAGTGGGATGGATGGAGGGAGTGAGAGAGGGAAGCAGACAAGAGAGAGAGAGAGAGAATTAAAACAGACTTCGTCTGTGCTGTGACTGAGCTGCCCGAGCGACTAGTGAAAGGATCCCAGCTTGTAAATGGGGGAAACAAATCTTTCTTCTCCGGGACTCCCCTTGGCTCAAATGTTGGCAGCTTAGACAAACATGAAGGCTGGTGTTTGGAGATATACAGGGTCTGTGCAAGGCAGCAGCAATTCAAACTACAAACAGCAAACAGATAAAAGCTTCAAGTTCCAAACCCCATTTATGAACCGCCCTATCGCATGGTGTATGTTTTACCCGTAAATTTGCATGTTTAAATACCTTTTGCGGATAAGCGTTCCGGCAGACACCTGTTCAAATTAAGCCCCTGTATGGCATTCATTCTATATAGTTCGGCGAGTTAAATGCGCGCTGCTGTCATCTGAAATGTGATCAGCAGGTCATGAATTCGAGGAGGGACAAGGGATGGGGGTGAGAGAAACAGATCGAGTGGGATGGATGGAGGGAGTGAGTGAGAGAGGGAAGCAGACAAGAGAGAGAGAGAGAGAATTAAAACAGACTTATTTATTTATTTATTAAGGAGTTTTATATAGCGCTGGCCTGACCCGAGGGTATCGGTGCGCTTCACAACAGTTTTTGAGCAAGATTCATTCAATAAAGCAGTATTCTACACATAGGTTCGGAAATTCAAGTGTGTTGAGCAGCATTGAGGTAGTCTGAGAGTTCTGAGATAACCTCATAGAGTGCACGTTGTCTTGGGTTTGAACCACTTAGGGGGAGGGGGGGAGCAGTTAGGGGTCAAATAGCAGGGAGGAGTTAAGTCTTTGGGCTACAATGTCTGGGAGAGACGGCGAGCAGGAATTTGCGTTTAGATGGCGGCTATCCATTCGGGAGGGAGCGGTTGAGGAAAAGGACTTTTAGGTGTTTTTTGAATTTTGTGAAGGACGAGATAGTTCTGATACCGACTGACATGGCGTTCCAGATTTTGGGCGCGTTTCCGGCGAAGGGCCGTGCAGCAGTTTTTTGTTTGCATGTTTTCATAGGGATGAGTAGTAGGGTGCTGGAGCTCCTGAGGTTCCTTGTCTGACCAGCCCTCTTGAGTTTAGCAGCCAAATACTCCGGTTTTCCTGTGTGCAGGGCTTTGTGCATGAGGCAGGCAGTTCTGAAACTGGCACGCAATTCGACTGGGAGCCATTTTAGTTCTCTGAGTGCGGGTGAGATGTGATCGTATTTCCTGATTCCAGTGACCATTCTAGCTGCTGCGTTGAGAGTAGTTTTGAGGGGAGCTAGGTGAGATTTTGTTGTACCAGTGAGGGTGCCATTCCCATAGTCGAGTCTGGATAGTACCAGTGATTGGGTGGCTTGTTTGAGGTCGTTGGTTGGGATGAATGGTTTTATTTTGTTAAGTAGCTTCAGGTTGACGAAGGCACTCTTTGCGGAGTTCTTGATGTGTTTGGCCATGTCGAGTTTTGAGTCTAGGGTGATTCCTAATGATTTTACGGAGTGGGTCAGAGTGTGATTGCCGTTGAGAGCATCCAGAGCTTTTAGCCATTCTGAGATATGAGGGTTCTCCTCTTTGTTGGAGATGAGGAGGATTTCGGTTTTATCTTGGTTGAGTTTTAAGTGGTTAAGCGACACCAAGTGTTGGATTTCTTTTAGAGTGACATTTAGTCTGTGAATGTCATCTATGGAGGAGGTTTCTAGATAGATCTGGGTGTCATCTGCATAGAGGTGGAAAGGGATGTTAGCATTTTTGAGTAGGGTGGTGAGGAGTTCCATGTATATGTTGAACAGTTGAGGTGAGAGCACTGAACCTTGGGGGACGCCCTTGTTGACGGGGTGTAGGTCGGAGGTAAAGTTTTTTTTTTTTTATCCTTTGTGAGCGGCTGTGTAAGAAGGAGGAGAACCAGCGTAGGACCACCTCATCAGCACCTACCCTTTCTTGCAAAGCCTTGGTGAGAAGTTGGTGATCAACCGTGTCAAAGGCTGTCGATAGGTCTAGGAGAAGGAGGAGGCAACATTGGTCGGTATCAAGGGATTTGTGGATGTCGTCTGTGATGTTAAGGATCGCGGTCTCAGTGCTGTAGCCTTTTCTGAAACCCGATTGGTGGGGGTCAAGAAGGTTGATGCTATCCATGTGCTGAGTCAGTTGTTGGAGGACGCATTTTTCAAGGATTTTGGATAGGAGGAGGAGATTGGAGACGGGTCTGAAGTTATTTAGTTCCTTGGAGTCAAGGCCTGGTTTTTTTAGTAGTGGCGTGACTTGGCCTACTTTGAGGCATTCAGGTATGATGCCGGTTCTCAGGGAGCTGTTTATGATCTTGCACCAGAACAGGGCTATGGAGAATTTCAGTTTTTTGGTCAGTTGGGTGGGTATCGGGTCAAGGACGTGAGAGGCTGGTTTGGAGGTGGAGATCAGTTTGAGGATCTCGGTTTCCGGGATGGGGTTGAAGGACTTCCAGGTTTTTTTGGGGTGCTTGAGCGTGCTATCTACTGTCACTGGGGACAGGCTTTTGCAGACAGGGTTGACGTTGATGTCCAGTGAGAGCTCAATCTTGGTGATTTTTTTCTTCGAAGAAGTTGGCGAAGTTTTCACACAAGTCCTTGGAGGCCTGTAGGGAGGATTCCGGGGGCTTGGAGGTTTGTTGCCTGATGATTTTGAACAGTTCGTTGGGCCTGTTTTTGCGTTGTCCAGGGCGGCGCAGAAGAAGGTGGATCTTTCGCTGCTGATGTGTTTTTTGTATTTCCTTCGGGCTGCTTTGAGTTGTTCGAGTAGGCTTGAGGAGGGGTTGCTTCTCCATAGTCTTTCTGTGGCTCTTAGTTGTCTTCTTTTGTTGTTAATGTCCGTGTTGAACCAAGATCTGGATGGGATGTTCCTGTTTTTTTTTAGTTTCAAGGGGGCTACTTGATCTAGAATGGATGTCATGTTTGTGTTGTAGTGGGAGGTGAGTTCTGTTGTGGATAGATCATCCGTGGAGGCAGTGAGGAGAGAGTTAACCCTTCCCTCTAGGTCAGTCATGTTAACCCCTTCGCTGCGGGGCAAATTCCCCCGCGGTGCGAGAGGGGGCGGGGTTGGGCGTGGCGCTCGGGTACTCAGGACGGCTCCCGGCCATCATGAGTCACAGTGGGCGTGTGCTCATGACGGCCGGGAGCCGTCCAAAATCCGCCCACTGATTAATTTCCCCGCACAGGCGGGGAATTAATACCGCGTGGGCGGAGCGGCAACGTTCGGACGGCTCCCGGCCGTCATGAGCACACGTCTACTGTGACTCATGACGGCCGGGAGCCGTCATGAGCACTCAAGAGGTTAATCTGAGTGAGGTTTCTAGTCCATTTCGGAGGGTCTTGGGTGGGGGTTTTAAGTGTGATCGGCTGAGTGAGGTGGAAAAGGATTAAGTGGTGGTCGGACCAGTCCATGGGCAGGGTGCGATCTATCGTGACAGTGTTGTGCTGGGCGATAATGGCGTCTAGGATTGCTCCTTTGTTGTGGGTTTCCTCTAAGCAGTGTTGGGTAAGGTTGTTGCTGTGAAGCAGCTCCTTCATGTTCTAGATTAGCAGGTTGTTTTCTTCATTCCAGTGTAGATTGAGGTCGCCCAGAATAAGGTTGCTCGTGTCTCGGAGAGAGCAGTGGGCAATCAGGTCGGACAGGTGTTCAGTGAATGTGGTGGTGTTACCAGGGGGGTGGTAAATAAGGTGGCAGATAAGTGTTTTGTTGTTGCTAGAGTTGATGTTGGTGGTTAGGCACTCAAAGGTGTTGTAGTTGAAGGAGTCTATTTCCGTCACAGAAATATTGTTTTTGTGGATGATTGCTATGCCTCCACCTCTTTGATCTTTTCTATCTTTGTTGGTG
Organism: Calotriton arnoldi; assembly: GCA_963921515.1. Classification (NCBI taxonomy): domain Eukaryota; kingdom Metazoa; phylum Chordata; class Amphibia; order Caudata; family Salamandridae; genus Calotriton; species Calotriton arnoldi. The sequence continues at coordinate 28,423 of CAWUFW010025316.1, forward strand.
ATTACAAAGCCAGGGGGGACAAGAGTATCCATGAGTGGAAATGAGGAATCATTTAGCCATGTCTCGGTGATGAATGCTATGTCTATGTCGTGGGTGAGGATGGATTCCGCTGGCTCTGTGGCATGCTTGGTGACTGATCTGCAGTTTATGAGCATGCAGTTGGTGGGGGACGTCTCTGTTGTGGGTTTTTTTGTTCGGGGGACCGTGGGGATGATAGTGCGTGTGGCCGGGGGTCTAGGGGATTTTGGAGGGGCCTGTTCTCTTCCCAGTCCGGTGATCACCTGTATTTTGGATTGGAGGGTGGCAGTAATAGAATTGTCATACGAGGAAGGGAGAGCTTCCGCTTCACTCGCAGACATTTCACCTCTAGTTCTTTTAGGTCTCTGTATCTGATCAGAGAGGGGGGGTAGAGGTCCCTTGCGGGTGGGGAGCCTTGGAAGGCCTCTGTTGAGAGAGAGAGGGGAAGGAGGGGAAACGGTGAGGCTTTAGGGGTGCGGCGAGGTTGGTAAGGATTTCACTAAGACCCTGGATTATGGTTGTTATCTGGCTTTCAAGCAGGGTGAGCCGCTGCCCAGTCTCTATGTCGGTGGGGGTGTTCTGGGCGGGTAAGTTAAACCTGGGGGGGGAGAGCCTAACGTTGTTAAGTTGCCCTTTTGTGAGTGAGCTGTCCGTGTGGAATCTAGGCAGGGCCGAGGGTGCGGGGAGGCGGGGGCCATGTTGGGGCGTCGGTGTTAAGTTGCATAAGGGTCTGGGGAGGGGGTTGGGAGTCACATACTGTGTGTTGAAGTCATTCGAAGTGGGTAGGGAGGGATGGAGGGCGGGGTAGGGTGAGGGTGGTTGCCGGAGGGGGGTAGAGGGGTCTTGTTCTCTCTGGTAGTGTTGGGGGTCTTGTTCTCTCTGGAAGTGTTGGGGGTGGTGTCTCGCGGTGGGGCCGAGGGTGCGGGGAGGCGGGGGCCGTGTTGGGGCATCGGTGTTAAATTGAATGTGGGTTTGGGGAGGGGGTTGGTAGTCACATATTGTGTGTTGAAGTCGTTCGAAGTGGGTAGGGAGGGATGGAGGGCGGGGGGTGGGTGAGGGTGGTTGCCGGAGTAGAGGGGTCTTGTTCTCTCTGGTAGTTTTGGGGGTGGTGTCTCACGGCGGGAGGCAGGTGTTATTACTAGGGTGCACCAGAATGTTGGGTGAGTTCTGTTGGCGGGTCGGGCTCTTCAGGGAGAGGAGGATGGGGGGCAGGGGAGGAGTGCGTGGGAGGGGGAAGTCCGGAGGGATGGGAAGAGGGCGGCAAAGGATTCTAGATTGTCGTTGTTGGATTGTATCAGGACTGTGCCATTGGAGTAGATGGTCGCAGTGGTGTTCCCATTTCGCCTAGTGCGGTTAGGGGCTGAGAATGTCAGTTTGCAGCTATGTGAAGTGTTAGTCATTTTGGAGATATTGAGTTGCGATCTGAGGATGGAGTTCCATATTTCGGGTCTTTCAGTGTGGAAGATGAGATCCATTTTTACTTGTCCTTTGGAGGCGCAGTGATAGATGTCCGCGAATAGTGATTCAGGATGTTGTCTGATCAGTTTTTGTTTAAAGTTTTTTTTCGCTTTGGGTGAAAGGTTAGGGGGGAAACTGATCGAGAAGGAGTTCGGGCCGTGCGGTTTTAAGTGATTCGCAGAGGCGGGGTTGGAGTAGGCTGGCGTGGCGGATGGCATTGTGACTAGGTGGGACGGGGGCAGGCACCCTATAAGGAAGGGTGGGATAGAGTTTCCAGGGCCGTCCTTAGAGGGTAAAGTGCGAGTAGCAGAGAGATTCGTGCTATTGCTCTAGGGCTGGTCGTTGACTCTCCGGAGCATAGGGCTGAGGGTGGCTCCTAGGAGGCCATTGAATTGCGAGGTATCAAGGGTCAGACAATGGGCAGATACAGACTTTGCATGGCAGTCATGAAGGTGAAGGTTTGTGCGGCCATACTGGGGTCAGGCGCCAAGCCCCGAGATCGCCGACTCCCGATTGTTGAGGCGGCTCGGGTGTGGAGCAGTTTCACTTACAGGGGGCTGTTGCATTATCCTGAGGGATCGGGGATCTAATTGTTAGATCTTTCCCGTTTACTGCAAGGGGGTTCAGCCGGTGAGAGGATGCAAAAAGCCGCCATTTTGGGATCAGGCACCAGGAGCCATGACCTGGGATTCCTTTGGATTGCGGCAGCATGGCTGAGAGGTTGGTTCCTTTTACCAGGGGGCAGTAGGGCTATAGTAGGGACCTAGCCCGTTGTTCAGTGGGAGGGTTAGTGGCTGTAGCAATTTGTGCAGGACTTTCCCCGTTTGTTCGCGCGGGGCAATCCGCCATTTTAGAATCAGGCGTTTGGGTTCAAGAGCAATTTCTAGCTCGTTATTGAGGGTGTGAGATCTCCAGGCTTGTCACCGGGTTCTGGGCGGCTCTTTCCAGTTTCCGTTGCACCGTAGGGTAACCCATTTGTTTTTTTGGGCATTAGAGAGGGTCCCCACCGATGATTGCTTCTGTGCTGTGACTGAGCTGCCCGAGCGACTAGTGAAAGGACACCAGCTTCTAAATGGGGGAAACAAATCTTTCTTCTCCGGGACTCCCCTTGGCTCAAATGTTGGCAGCTTAGACAAACATGTAGGCTGGTGTTTGCAGATATACAGGGTCTGTGCAAGGCAGCAGCAATTCAAACTACAAACAGCAAACAGATAAAAAGCTTCAAGTTCCAAACCCCATTTATGAACCGCCCTATCGCATGGTATATGTTTTGCCCGTAAATTTGCATGTTTAAATACCTTTTGCGGATAAGCGTTCCGGCAGACACCTGTTCAAATTAAGCCCCTGTATGGCATTCATTCTATATAGATCGGCGAGTTAAATGCGCGCTGCTGACATCTGAAGTGATCAGCAGGTCATAAATTCGAGGAGGGACAAGAGATGGAAGTGAGAGAAACAGATCGAGTGGGATGGATGGAGGGAGTGAGAGAGGGAAGCAGACGAGAGAGAGAGAATTAAAACAGACTTCGTCTGTGCTGTGACTGAGCTGCCCGAGCGACTAGTGAAAGGATCCCAGCTTGTAAATGGGGTAAACAAATCTTTCTTCTCCGGGACTCCCCTTGGCTCAAATGTTGGCAGCTTAGACAAACATGAAGGCTGGTGTTTGGAGATATACAGGGTCTGTGCAAGGCAGCAGCAATTCAAACTACAAACAGCAAACAGATAAAAAGCTTCAAGTTCCAAACCCCATTTATGAACCGCCCTATCGCATGGTATATGTTTTACCCGTAAATTTGCATGTTTAAATACCTTTTGCGGATACGCGTTCCGGCAGACACCTGTTCGAATTAAGCCCGTGTATGGCATTCATTCTATATAGATCGGCGAGTTAAATGCACGCTGCTGACATCTGAAGTGATCAGCAGGTCATGAATTCGAGGAGGGACAAGAGATGGGGGTGAGAGAAACAGATCGAGTGGGATGGATGGAGGGAGTGAGAGAGGGAAGCAGACAAGAGAGAGAGAGAGAGAATTAAAACAGACTTTGTCTGTGCTGTGACTGAGCTGCCCGAGCGACTAGTGAAAGGACACCAGCTTCTAAATGGGGGAAACAAATCTTTCTTCTCCGGGACTCCCCTTGGCTCAAATGTTGGCAGCTTAGACAAACATGAAGGCTGGTGTTTGCAGATATACAGGGTCTGTGCAAGGCAGCAGCAATTCACACTACAAACAGCAAACAGATAAAAAGCTTCAAGTTCCAAACCCCATTTATGAACCACCCTATCGCATGGTATATGTTTTACCCGTAATTTTGCATGTTTAAATACCTTTTGCGGATAAGCGTTCCGGCAGACACCTGTTCAAATTAAGCCCCTGAATGGCTATAGGGGCGTTGCCAGGAGTGCTGGGCCTTCTTGTTTGCCTTAGTAAGGTGGATATTTTTACAAGAAATAAAATAAGCAAACATGCAACGGCGGCAGTGTTTGGAAAGACAAATCTTTTAGCGGAGTTTTCTTAATATTTCTGAGGAAATATTTAAAATCCCATGCAGTTTACACAATGTTATTGGTTTATAAAGCAAACTAACCGCGCCTGGCCAGGACCATCCCGTCTGTGTTGCGTTACCAACACCCACGCCCCCAAGCCTTCCACAACCAAAGCGCTGACTCGCTGCATTCATTCTATATAGATCGGCGAGTTAAATGCGCGCTGCTAACATCTGAAGTGATCAGCAGGTCATGAATTCGAGGAGGGACAAGAGATGGGGGTGAGAGACACAGATCGAGTGGGATGGATAAAGGGAGTGAGAGAGGGAAGCAGACAACAAGGAGAGAGAGAATTAAAACAGACTTCGTCTGTGCTGTGACTGAGCTGCCCGAGCGACTAGTGAAAGGACACCAGCTTCGAAATGGGGCAAACAAATCTTTCTTCTCCGGGACTCCCCTTGGCTCAAATGTTAGCAGCTTAGACAAACATGAAGGTTGGTGTTTGGAGATATACAGGGTCTATGCAAGGCAGCAACAATTCACACTACAAACAGCAAACAGATAAAAAGCTTCGAGTTCCTTAAGGAGACGGATAAAGAATGCCATAAACATTTATACAAAACAGATGGCCCCTGCGCGCCGCTGCGTAAAGATCGTGACTCCAGGGCCCAGAGGATACATTTCATTACAACCACGGCCTGCACCAGGGGGGAGAGACACTGTGTGGGAGACAAGCGCTGCCACGCTAATTAAAAATAGATGGCCCCTGCGCGCCGCTGCTGGCTCCAGAGAGCAAAACGCTCTGGGAGTAAACATTTACCAAGAAGCTGGGACCTCCACATGCCTTTGGCCAATTGCGTACTAAAGCCAAACGCAAAGGCCAATAGCGTGTGAGCACCACACGCACGAGCTTCTAAAAAACCTGAATAAAGCTGAAGTGATTCCAAGAGGTCGATTTCCTAGAGCAGCGCATGCGCGCTGCGCTAGGCTCGACCTAAAAAAAGAAACAACGACTCACAATACTGTGTTAATATTTATGCAAACAATGTGCTTTGAACTTTGTGATACACTTCAGACGTGTGCTTAGGATTCTTCTTGTTCAGTAGGTAGTTATAGTTAGGACCTAGTTTCTTGGTCCAGAGAGAGTATACTTATGCATATAACACACACTTATGATAGGAGCGATTCTGGTGACAGCAGCGGGGCATCACAGGTTCCGCACATTGATTAATTTTGACTTTAGCTTCTTCCAGATTTGGTGGCAAAACGTATAATGCAATTTTAGATGATTATATTGTTTTTTAACACATATATACAATACTGGATGAAATATGCAATTTCTGAAACATATACATTTTATTATTAACATTTGGAATAATTCTATCGGATTTTAGACAGTTGGAGTGTATTTATATTTATATTTATATATGATTCAATATATTTATACATTTGTAATTGCATTTGTGGGAATCAACTGTTTAAACAAGATATACTGTCATGCCACTAGCCCTATATGTACCTCTGCCAGTATTAGAGATGAAATGTATAATGGCATTTTAGATCATTATATTTTATCATAAAGCCTATACAGAATACTGGATGTAATACACAATTTTAGATTCCCTTTAGTTAAATATATAAATCTTATCAGGTAAAATTTGGAATAATTTTTATCGAATTTTAGACAGTTTGAGTGTATTTATACTTATATTTATATATGGTTTAATATATTTATACATTTGTATTTACATGAGTGGGAATCAACTGTCGTAATAAGATTTATTACCAAGCTTTTAGCCTTTTTGCACTTTCTTGCACTTTACAAATGTATGCATTTATCTATTGATGAGGTAGAATGACAGTATGTCATTAATACATGCTGCTATCAACATTGGATTCACGGCATTAAGCACTTTATGTATATTTGCACTATAGGGAGGATTGTAGCACTTGTCACTTTATTGTATATAGCCAAATATGCAAGGATGGTGGAAAAAATAATAATTAGGGAAGCTATCTTCCAACAGGCCATCAGATACAACATGAACTTGAGCCATTTGCAAAATCATGATACAGAATTTTAATGGTGCACAATATGTTGTTTTCCTTTGTATTTAAACTTGTTATTATAATGCATTTATGCAAGCATTTACTATGATGGTAGTCTGTTATCTATGTCCTGCATATTGGCAATTGAGCACTGTCACTTTAAATTGGGGGATCCAACCATTCAGCGTTGTCATGTGATCAAGGCCGGTAATGGCCTAAACGCGTTATGGTGGATTTGGTGTGAGCGCAAAATAAACACTTTATGCACCAAACATGGGTCCACTCTCGTTTTCTCTCCACGAAGGCGACGCAAGCAGGCAGATGAGGATTCCTGATATATATATATGCTGTGTGGGACTTACTGGAGGTACTAGGAGTGGTAGCTGGCCTTAAAGGTTCCCCTTGGGGGCCAACTACCCCTCCTGTTACCTCCAGTAATTCCCACACAGTGGGATTGCTAAGAGGTCTTGGGAGGCCACGCCCCCCCTTTCTCCACCACTCTGCAAAGGCGCCTCCTGGCACAGTACTTGTTGGGGGATGAAGTCCACTTTACTCATGGGAGACTTTGGCGGCCAAGTAGCCCTCCTGGTACCTCCTGTAAGTCCTACGCAGCAGAATTCCTGAGCGCTGGTCGGAGGCCCAGCCCCCTTTCTCCACCACTCTGCAAATGCGACTACTAGTTGTAATAGGTCTCGGATTTGCGAGAGTTAGAGCTATTGGCGTTGTAAATGTAATAGTTTTTTAGTAATGTTTTTTGGAGTGGAGTGGATGTACGTTGTGTGTAGTGAAATTATGTGGTATTTTGTGCACTGAAATTATGTGGATAGAAAGTATGTGGTATTTAGTGTATAGGAATTATGTAGAGTGGGATTATGTGTTATGGAGACTAATTATGGTGTATGGTAGTCTGTGTTGTGGGTGGTAACCTCAGGTTTAGTCTTCCTCGTTTCTGTAGAAGCTAAAGTATAAACTCAATGCGACAAAAAAAGAAGAAGCCACTGAGGAGCACTTCTGGACCTAGTCAGAAGTATGAGCAGGGCCACTGGAATTATGCGACTGTTTGGCTGCACCGACTTTCGCACAATTATACATTTTCCGCATTTGCCATATAATCCATCATTTGCTGCATAATCTGCAGATTTGAACAAAAAAAACCTTGTTTCTAGCTCAAACGGCTCAAACATTACCAAAAATGCAGCGACAAGTGTTACAGCGTGGTGGAAGGCCATTGCAAGCATAGAATGCTCACCTGTTACTTATTGCTAATTGTGGGTGTTAAATTGGTACTAATGGGTGCAAACCACTCTGGCTTCTTTCTGTGCCTCTCTTGCCTCTTTCTGCATTTCTCATTCTTCTTTCTGCACCTTTCTTCCTTTTTCTGCACTTCTCTTGCCTCTTTTTGCACATCTATTCTACTTTCTGCACCTCCCTTCTTTCTACACCTCTCTTGCTTCTTTCTGGACCTCTCTTGCTTTTTTCTTCTGCACCTCTCTTGCCTCTTTCTGCACCTCTGTTGCTTGTTTCTGCACTTCTCTTGCCTCTTTCTGCACTCTCTTCCCTCTTTCTGTACCTCTCTTGCCTCTTTCTGCACCTCTCTTGCTTCTTTCTGCACCTCTCTTGGTTGTTTTTGCACCCCTCTTCCCTCTCTCTGCACCCCTGTTCTCTATTTCTGCACCCCTGTTGGCTGTTTCAGCACCTCTCTTGCCTCTTTCTGCAATTGTCTTTCCTCTTTCTGCACTTTTCTTGCCTCTTTCTGCAGTTCTCTTGTCTCCTGCTGCACCTTTGTTGCCTCTTTCTGAACCCCTCTTGCCTCTTTTTTCACACCTGTTGCTTTATTCTGCACTTCTCTTGCTTCTTTCTTCACCTGTCTTGCTTCTTTCTGCACCCCTCTTGTCTCTTTCTGTGCCCTTGTTCCCTCTTTGTGCACCGCTCTTGCCTCTTTCTGCACCTCTTGTGCCTCTTTCTGCACCCCTCTTGCCACTTTCTGCACCTCTCTTGCTTCTTTTTGTACCCTTCTTCCATTTTCCTGCACCTCTCTTGCCTCTTCTGCACCTCTCTTGCCTCTTTCTGCAGTTCTCTTGCGTCTTTCTGCAGTTCTCTTGCGTCTGTCAGCACCCCTGTTCCCTCTTTCTGCACCTCTTTTGCCTCTTTCTGCAGTTCTCTTGCCTCCTTCTGCTCCTCTTTTGCTTCTTTCTTCACCCTCTTGCCTCTTTCTGCAACTCTCTTGCCTCTTTCTGCAACCCTGTTGCTTCATTCTGCACTTCTCTTGCTTCTTTTTGCACCTCTCTTGCTTCTTTCTGTACCCCTCTTGCCTCTTTGTGTACCTTCTTACCTCTTTGGGCATCTCTCTTGCCTCTTTCTGCACCCCTTTTGCCTCTTTCAGCACCTCTCTTGCTTCTTTCTACACCATTATTCCCTTTTCCTGCACCTGTCTTGTCTCTTTCTGCACCTCTTTTGCTTCTTTCTGCACCTCTGTTGCCTCTTTCTGCAGTTCTCTTGCCTCTTTCTGCACCTCTGTTGCTTCTTTCTGTACCTCTCTTGCCTCATTCTGCACCCCTCTTGCCTCTTTCTACACCCCTCTTACCTCTTTCTGCACCCCTCTTGCCTCTTTCTGCACCCCTGTTGCTTCTTTCTACACTCCTCTTGCTTCTTTCTGCACCCCTCTTACCTCTTTCTGTATCTCTCTTGCCTCTTTCTGCACCCCTGTTACCATTTTCTGCACCTCTCTTGCCTGTTTCTACAACTCTCTTGCCTCTTTCTGCAGTTCTCTTGCCTCCTTCTGCACCTCTGTTGCTTCTTTCTGCACTTCTCTTGCCTCTTTCTGCACCTCTGTTGGTTCTTTTTGCACTGCTCTTGCTTCTTTCTGCACCCCTCTTGCAAGTTTTTGCACTCCTCTTGCCTCTTTCTACACTCCTCTTCCCTCTTTCTGCACCTCTCTTGCCTCTGTCTGCACCCCTGTTGTTTCTTTGTGTACATCTTTTGCTTCTTTCTGCACTTCTCTTGCCTCTTCTGCACCCCTCTTGCTTCTTTCTGTACTTCTATTGCCTCTTTCTGTACCTCTGTTGCTTATTTCTGCAATTCTCTTGCCTCTTTCTGCACCCCTCTTGCCTCTTTCGGCACCCCTCTTGCCTCTTTCTGCACCTCTGTTGGTTCTTTCTGCACTGCTCTTGCTTCTGTCTGCACATCTCTTGCAACTTTCTGCACCCCTCTTGCCTCTTTCTGCACCCCTCTTCCCTCTCTCTGTACCTCTCTTGCCTCTGTCTGCACCTCTGTTCCTTCTGTCTGCACTTCTTTTGTTTCTTTCTGCAACTCTCTTCCTTCTTTCTGCATGCCTCTTGCTTTGTTCTGCACCCCTCGTGCCTCTTTCACACCCCTCTTCCCTCTTTCTGCACTCCTCTTGCCTCTTTCTGCACTTCTCTTGCTTCTTTCTGCACCTCTCTTGCTTCTTTCTGCACCCTTCTTGCCTCTTTCTGCACCCCTCTGGCCTTTTTCTGCACCTCTTTTGCTTCTTTTTGCACTTCTCTTGCCTCTTTCTGCACCTTTCTTGCCTCTTTCTGCACCTCTCTTGGTTCTTTCTGCACTGCTTTTGCTTCTTTCTGCACCCCTATTGCCTCTTTCTGCACCCTTCTTTCCTCTTTGAGCACCTCTCCTCCCTCTTTCTGCACCTCTTGACTCTTTCTGCACCCCTCCTGCTTCTTTCTGCACCACTTATACTTCTTTCTGCACCCCTCTTCCCTCTTTCTGCACCCCTCTTGCCTCTTTCGGCACCTCTGATCCTTCTATCTGCAATTCTTGTGTTTCTTTCTGCACCTCTCTGCTTCTTTCTGCACCCCTCTTGCCACTTTCTCCACCCCTGTTCCCCCTTTTTGTATCTCTTTTGCCTCTTTCTGCACCCCTCTTGCCACTTTCTGCACCCCTCTTGCCTCTTTCTGCACCTCTGTTCCTTCTTTCTGCACTTCTTTTGCTTCTTTCTGCAACTCTCTTGCTTCTTTCTGCATGCTCTTGCTTCTTTCTGCACCCCTCGTGCCTCTTTCACACCCCTCTTCCCTCTTTCTGCACCCCTCTTGCCTCTGTCTGAACCTCTGTTCCTTCTTTCTGCACTTCTCTTGTTTCTTTCTGCACCTCTCTTGTTTCTTTCTGTATCCCTCTTGCCTCTTTCTCCACCCCACTTCCCCCTTTCTGCATCTCTGTTGCTTCTTTATACATTTCTCTTGCTTCTTTCTGCATCTCTCTTGCTTCTTTCTGCACCCCTCGTGCCTCTTTCTGCACCCCTCATCCCTCTTTCTGCACTCCTCTTGCCTCTTGCTGCGCCTCTGTATCCCTCTTTATGCACTTCTTTTGTTTCTTTCTGCAACTCTTTTGCTTCTTTCTGTATCCCTCTTTCTCCACCCCACTTCCCCCTTTCTGCATCTCTGTTGCTTCTTTCTGCACCACTCGTGCTTCTTTTTGCACTCCTCTTCCCTCTTTCTGCACCCCTCTTGCCTCTTTCTGTACCTCTGTTCCTTCTTTCTGCACTTCTTTTGTTTCTTTCTGCACCTCTCTTGCCTCTTTCTGCACCCCTCTTGCCACTTTCTGCACCTCTGTTCCTTCTTTCTGCACTTCTTTTGTTTCTTTCTGCACCTCTCTTGCCTCTTTCTGCACCCCTCTTGCCTCTTTCAGCACCTCTGTTCCTTCTATCTGCAATTCTTGTGTTTCTTTCTGCACCTCTCTGCTTCTTTCTGCACCCCTCTTGCCACTTTCTCCACCCCTGTTCCCCCTTTTTGTATCTCTTTTGCTTCTTTCTGCACCCCTCTTCCCTCTTTCTGCACCCCTCTTGCCTCTTTCTGCACCTCTGTTCCTTCTTTCTGCACTTCTTTTGTTTATTTCTGCAACTCTCTTGCTTCTTTCTGCACGCTCTTGCTTCTTTCTTTACAACTTGTGCCTCTTTCACACCCCTCTTCCCTCTTTCTGCACCCCTCTTGCCTCTTTCTGAACCTCTGTTCCTTCTTTCTGCACTTCTTTTGTTTCTTTCTGCACCTCTCTTGTTTCTTTCTGTATCCCTCTTGCCTCTTTCTCCACCCCACTTCCCCCTTTCTGCATCTCTGTTGCTTCTTTATGCATTTCTCTTGCTTCTTTCTGCATCTCTCTTGCTTCTTTCTGCACCCCTCGTGCCTCTTTCTGCACCCCTCTTCCCTCTTTCTGCACTCCTCTTGCCTCTTGCTGCACCTCTTTATCCCTCTTTATGCACTTCTTTTGTTTCTTTCTGCAACTCTCTTGCTTCTTTCTGTATCCTTCTTTCTCCACCCCACTTCCCCCTTTCTGCATCTCTGTTGCTTCTATCTGCACCACTCGTGCTTCTTTTTGCACTCCTCTTCCCTCTTTCTGCACCCCTCTTGCCTCTTTCTGTACCTCTGTTCCTTCTTTCTGCACTTCTTTTGTTTCTTTCTGCACCTCTCTTGCCTCTTTCTGCACCCCTCTTGCCACTTTCTCCACCCCTGTTCCCCCTTTTTGCATCTCTGTTGCTTCTTTCTGCACTTCTCCTGCCTCTTTCTCCACCCCTCATCCTCTTTCTCCACCTCTGTTGCTTCTTTCTGCACTTCTCTTGCTTCTTTCTGCACATCTAACCCTTCTTTCTCCAACTCTTGTACCTCTTTCTGCACCCCTCTTCCCTCTTTCTGCACCCCTCTTGCCTCTTTCTGCACCTCTGTTCCTTCTTTCTGCACTTCTTTTGTTTCTTTCTGCAACTCTCTTGTTTCTTTCTGAATCCCTCTTGCCTCTTTCTCCACCCCACTTCCCCCTTTCTGCATCTCTGTTGCTTCTTTCTGCATTTCTCTTGCTTCTTTCTGCATCTCTTTTGCTTATTTCTGCATCCCTCGTGCCTCTTTCTGCACCCCTCATCCCTCTTTCTGCACTCCTCTTGCCTCTTTATGCACCTCTGTTGCTTCTTTCTGCACTTCTTTTGTTTCTTTCTGCACCCCTCTTGCCTCTTTCTGCACTTCTTTTGTTTCTTTCTGCACCTCTCGCTTCTTTCTGCGCCTTTTTTGCCTCTTTCTGCCCGTTCCTTCTTTCTGCACTTCTTTTGTTTCTTTCTGCACATCTATTGCCTCTTTCTGCACCCCTCTTTTTGCACCCCTCTTGCCCCTTTCTGCACCTCTGTTGCTTCTTTCTGCACCTCTGTTCCTTCTTTCTGCTCTTCTTTTGTTTCTTTCTGCACCTCTTGTGCTTCTTTCTGCACGTCTCTTGCCACTTTCTCCACCCCTGTTCCCCATTTTTGCATCTCTGTTGCTTCTTTCTGCACTTCTCTTGCCTCTTTCTCCACCCCTCATCCCTCTTTCTGCACCTCTGTTGCTTCTTTCTGCACTTCTCTTGTATCTTTATGCACCTCTGTCCATTCTTTCTGAAACCCTTGTGCCTCATTCTGCACCCCTTTTCCCTCTTTCTGCTCCCCTCTTGCCTCTTTCTGCACCTCTGTTCCTTCTTTCTGCACTTCTTTTGTTTCTTTCTGCAACTCTCTTGCTTCTTTCTGCACCCCTCTTCCCTCTTTTTGCACCCCTCTTACCTCTTTCTGCACCTCTCTTGCTTCTTTCTGCACTACTCTTGCTGCTTTCTGCACCTTGTTGCTTCTTTCTGCACCCCTCATCCGTCTTTCTGCACCCCTCTTGCTTCTTTCTGCACTTCTCTTGCTTATTTCTGCACCTCTCCTGTTTCTTTCTGAATCCCTCTTGCCTCTTTCTCCACCCCACTTCCCCCTTTCTGCATCTCTGTTGCTTCTTTCTGCATTTCTCTTGCTTCTTTCTGCATCTCTCTTGCTTATTTCTGCACCCCTCGTGCCTCTTTCTGCACCCCTCATCCCTCTTTCTGCACTCCTCTTGCCTCTTTCTGCACCTCTGTTGCTTCTTTCTGCACTTTTTTTGTTTCTTTCTGCACCCCTCTTGCCTCTTTCTGCACTTCTTTTGTTTCTTTCTGCACCTCTCGCTTCTTTCTGCGCCCCTTTTGCCTCTTTCTGCCCCTCTGTTCCTTCTTTCTGCACTTCTTTTGTTTCTTTCTGCACATCTCTTGCCTCTTTCTGCACCTCTGTTGCTTCTTTCTGCACCTCTGTTCCTTCTTTCTGCTCTTCTTTTGTTTCTTTCTGCACCTCTTGTGCTTCTTTCTTCACCCCTCTTGCCACTTTCTCCACCCCTGTTCCCCCTTTTTGCATCTCTGTTGCTTCTTTCTGCACTTCTCTTGCCTCTTTCTCCACCCCTCATCCCTCTTTCTGCACCTCTGTTGCTTCTTTCTGCACTTCTCTTGCATCTCTCTGTACCTCTGTCCATTCTTTCCGCAATCCTTGTGCCTCTTTCTCCATCCCTCTTCCGCACCCCTCTGGCCTCTTTCTGCGCCTCTGTTCCTTCTTTCTGCACTTCTTTTGTTTCTTTCTGCAACTCCCTTGCTTCTTTCTGTACCCGTTGCTTCTTTCTGCACCCCGTGTGCCTCTTTCACACCCCCTTCCCTCTTTCTGTACCCCTCTTGCCTCTTTCTGCACCTCTGTTCCTTCTTTCTGCACTTCTTTTGCTTCTTTCTGCACCTCTCTTATTTCTTTCTGTATCCCTCTTGCCTCTTTCTCCACTCCACTTCCCCCTTTCTGCATCTCTGTTGCTTTGTTATTCACTTCTCTTGCTTCTTTCTCCACCTCTCTTGCTTCTTTCTGCACCCCTCGTGCCTCTTTCTGCACCCCTCATCCCTCTTTCTGCACTCCTCTTGCCTCTTTCTGCACCTCTGATGCTTCTTTCTGCACTTTTTTTGTTTCGTTATGCACCTCTCTTGCTTCTTTCTGCACCTCTCTTGCCTCTTTCTCCACCCCTCTTCCCCCTTTTCTCATCTCTATCGCTTCTTTCTACACTTCGCTTGTCTCTTTCTCCGCCCCTCATCCGTCTTTCTGCACCTCTGTTGCTTCTTTCTGCACTTCTTTTGCTTATTTCTGCACCTCTCTTGCTTCTTTCTGCACTCCTCGTGCCTCTTTCTGCACCCCTCTTCCCTCTTTTTGCACCCCTGTTCACCCTTTTTGCATCTGTGTTGCTTCTTTCTGCACTTCTCTTGCCTCTTTCTGCACCTCTGTTCCTTCTTTCTATACTTCTTTTGTTTCTTTCTGCACCTCTCTTGCTTCTTTCTGCACCCCTTTTACCTCTTTCTTCACCCCTCTTTCTGTACCCCTCTTGCCTCTTTCTGCACCTCTGTTCCTTCTTTCTGCTCTTCTTTTGTTTATTTCTTCACCTCTCTTGCTTCTTTCTGCACCCCTCTTGCCAATTTCTCCACCCCTGTTCCCTATTTTTGCATCTCTGTTGCTTCTTTCTGCACTTCTCTTGCCTCTTTCTACACCCCTCATCCCTCTTTCTGCACTTCTCTTGCCTCTTTCTGCACCTCTGTCCTTTCTTTCTGCAATCCTTGTGCCTCTTTCTGCACCCCTTTTCCCTCTTTCTGCTCCCGTCTTGCCTCTTTCTGCACCTGTTCCTTCTTTCTGCACTTCTTTTGTTTCTTTCTGCAACTCTCTTGCTTCTTTCTGTATCCCTCTTGCCTTTCTCCACCCCACTCCCCCCTTTCTGCATCTCTGTTGCTTCTTTATGCACTTCTCTTGCTTCTTTCTGCACCTCTCTTGCTTCTTTATGCACTCCTCGTGCCTCTTTCTGCACCCCTCTTCCCTCTTTCTGCACTCCTCTTGCCTCTTTCTGCACCTCTGCTGCTTCTTTCTGCACTTTTTTTGTTTCTTTCTGCACCTCTCTTGCTTCTTTCTGCACCTCTCTTGCCTCTTTCTCCACCCCTCTACCCCTTTTTTCATCTCTATTGCTTCTTTCTGCACTTTGCTTGCCTCTTTCTCCGCCCCATCCGTCTTTCTGCACCTCTGTTGCTTCTTTCTGCACTTCTCTTGCTTATTTCTGCACCTCTCTTGCTTCTTTCTGCACTCCTAGTGCCTCTTTCTGCACCCCTCTTCTCTCTTTCTGCACCCCTGTTCCCCCTTTTTGCATCTCTGTTGCTTCTTTCTGCACTTCTCTTGCCTCTTTCTGCACCTCTGTTCCTTCTTTCTGTACTTTTGTTTCTTTCTGCACCTCTCTTGCTTCTTTCTGCACCCCTTTTACCTCTTTCTGCACCCCTCTTTCTGCACCCCTCTTGCCTCTTTCTGCACCTCTGTTCCTTCTTTCTGCTATTCTTTTGTTTATTTCTGCACCTCTCTTGCTTCTTTCTGCGCCCCTCTTGCCATTTTCTCCACCCCTGTTCCCCATTTTTGCATCTCCGTTGCTTCTTTCTGTACTTCTCTTGCCCCTTGTCCACCCCTCATCCCTCTTTCTGCACCTCTCTTGCTTCTTTCTGTCTGTCTCTTGCTTCTTTCTGTACCCCTCGTGCCTCTTTCACACCCCTCTTCCCTCTTTCTGCACTTCTGTTACTTCTTTCTGCACCTCTGTCCATTCTTTCTGCAAACCTTGTGCCTCTTTCTGCACCCCTTTCCCCTCTTTCTGCTCCCCTGTTGCCTCTTTCTGCACCTTTGTTCCTTCTTTCTGCACTTCTTTTGTTTCTTTCTGCAACTCTCTTGCTTCTTTCTGTATCCCTCTTGCCTCTTTCTCCACTCCACACCCCCCTTTCTGCATCTCTGTTGCTTCTTTATGCACTTTTCTTACTTCTTTCTGCACCTCTCTTGCTATATATGCACTCCTCATGCCTCTTTCTGCACCCCTCTTCCCGCAATCCTCTTGCCTCTTTCTGCACCTCTGTTGCTTCTTTCTGCACTTATTTTGTTTCTTTCTGCACCTCTCTTGCTTCTTTCTGCACCTCTCTTGCCTCTTTCTCTACCCCTCTTCCCCCTTTTTTCATCTCTATTGCTTCTTTCTGCCCTTCGCTTGCCTCTTTCTCCACCCCTCATCCGTCTTTCTGCACCTCTGTTGCTTCTTTCTGCACTTCTCTTGCTTCTTTCTGCACCTCTCTTGCTTCTTTCTGCACTGCTCGTGCCTCTTTCTGTACCCCCTCTTCCCTCTTTCTGCACCCCTTTTGCCTCTTTCTACACCTCTGTTCCTTCTTTCTGTAATTCTTTTGTTTCTTTCTGCACCTCTCTTGCTTCTTTCTGCACCCCTTTTACTTCTTTCTGCACCCCTCTTTCTTCTTTCTGCACCCCTCTTGCCTCTTTATGCACCTCTGTTCCTTCTTTCTGTACTTCTTTTGTTTCTTTCTGCACCTCTTTTGCTTCTTTCTGCACCCCTTTTACCTCTTTCTGCACCCCTCTTGCCTCTTTCTGCACCTCTGTTCCTTCTTTCTGCTCTTCTTTTGTTTATTTCTGTACCTCTCTTGCTTCTTTCTGCACCCCTCCTGCCACTTTCTCCACCCCTGTTCCCCATTTTTGCATCTCTGTTGCTTCTTTCTGCACTTCTCTTGCCCCTTGTCCACCCCTCATCCCTCTTTCTGCATCTCTGTCGCTTCTTTCTGCACTTCTCTTGCCTCTTTCTGCACCTCTGTTCCTTCTTTCTGTACTTCTTTTGTTTCTTTCTGCACCTCTTTTGCTTCTTTCTGTACCCCTTTTACCTCTTTCTGCACCCCTCTTTCTGCACCCCTCTTGCCTCTTTCTGCACCTCTGTTCCTTCTTTCTGCTCTTCTTTTGTTTATTTCTGCACCTCTCTTGCTTCTTTCTGCACCCCTCTTGCCAATTTCTCCACCCCTGTTCCCTATTTTTGCATCTCTGTTGCTTCTTTCTGCACTTCTCTTGCCTCTTTCTCCACCCCTCATCCCTCTTTCTGCACCTGTCTTGGTTCTTTCTGCATGCCTCTTGCTTCTTTCTGTAGCTCTCGTGCCTCTTTCACACCCCTCTTCCCTCTTTCTGCACTTCTCTTGCCTCTTTCTGCACCTCTGTCCTTTCTTTCTGCAACCCTTGTGCCTCTTTCTGCACCCCTTTTTCCTCTTTCTGCTCCCGTCTTGCTTCTTTCTGCACTTCTCTTGCCTCTTTCTCCACCCCTCATCCCTCTTTCTGCACTTCTTTTGTTTCTTTCTGCACTTCTCTTGCTTCTTTCTGCACCTCTCTTGCTTCTTTATGCACTCCTCGTGCCTCTTTCTGCACCCCTCTTCCCTCTTTCTGCACTCCTCTTGCCTCTTTCTGCACCTCTGTTGCTTCTTTCTGCACTTTTTTGTTTCTTTCTGCACCTCTCTTGCTTCTTTCTGCACCTCTCTTGCCTCTTTCTCTACCCCTCTACCCCTTTTTTCATCTCTATTGCTTCTTTCTGCACTTTGCTTGCCTCTTTCTCCGCCCCTCATCCGTCTTTCTGCACCTCTGTTGCTTCTTTCTGCACTTCTCTTGCTTATTTCTGCACCTCTCTTGCTTCTTTCTGCACTCCTAGTGCCTCTTTCTGCACCCCTCTTCTCTCTTTCTGCACCCCTGTTCCCCCTTTTTGCATCTCTGTTGCTTCTTTCTGCACTTCTCTTGCCTCTTTCTGCATCTCTGTTCCTTCTTTCTGTACTTTTATTTCTTTCTGCACCTCTCTTGCTTCTTTCTGCACCCCTTTTACCTCTTTCTGCACCCCTCTTTTCTCTTTCTGCACCCTTCTTGCCTCTTTCTTCACCTCTGTTCCTTCTTTCTGCTCTTCTTTTGTTGATTTCTGCACCTCTCTTGCTTCTTTCTGCACCCCTCTTGCCATTTTCTCCACCCATGTTCCCCATTTTTGCATCTCCGTTGCTTCTTTCTGTACTTCTCTTGCCCCTTGTCCACCCCTCATCCCTCTTTCTGCACCTCTCTTGCTTCTTTCTGCATGCCTCTTGCTTCTTTCTGTACCCCTCGTGCCTCTTTCACGCCCCACTTCCTTCTTTCTGCACTTCTCTTACTTCTTTCTGCACCTCTGTCCATTCTTTCTGCAACCCTTGTGCCTCTTTCTGCACCCCTTTCCCCTCTTTCTGCTCCCCTCTTGCCTCTTTCTGCACCTATGTTCCTTCTTTCTGCACTTCTTTTGTTTCTTTCTGCAACTCTCTTGCTTCTTTCTGTATCCCTCTTGCCTCTTTCTCCACTCCACACCCCCCTTTCTGCATCTCTGTTGCTTCTTTATGCACTTTTCTTACTTCTTTCTGCACCTCTCTTGCTTCTTTATGCACTCCTCGTGCCTCTTTCTGCACCCCTCTTCCTTCTTTCTGTACCCCTCTTCCCTCTTTCTGCACTCCTCTTGCCTCTTTCTGCACCTCTGTTGCTTCTTTTTTTTATTTTTATTTG
>CAWUFW010025317.1:0-46607 GCA_963921515.1 Calotriton arnoldi
ATCTGCAACGTCAAAAGTAAACTTAATTTTAAAACCTCATGTTTCATCTCATCGTGAACAAAGAGACTTGTCCTTCAGGAACATTTCAGCAGTTCCTATACCGGATGGTATAGTGTGGGACGAAGTAAATTTTGATATATTTGGACCGACCGAGCTTTTAAAAATTCCACATTTGTTTAAAATTTAATTGAACGATATCATTACCTCCAGTACATTTTCTGATGATTGGGATTTTGAAACTGTTAATAACTTATTGTTTGATTTAGAACAATCTGTCGCATTTTCTAGCACTGAAATGTTAGAGGATAGATCAGATTTTGACAAAATGTATTGTTACCAACATTATGGTCATCATTTCTTGCATAAATCTAGCAAACCCAGAAATGTTTTCACATACCACCAGTTGGAACATTGCCCTACACCACCAAAAGGTAGTTGAAAAATATTTGCACAGAAATTCTCATATTTTTCAGGGTTTAACACTTCTGACCCAACCTCATACTATTATAAGGTTGCACCCATATCTGCACAGAAAAATATGTTAACAAACACCAAACAGATTTACTCTGCTTCCTTTATTTCCCAGCTGTCTGAACAGGGTTTCGACTTATGGATGGACACTGTAGACTTGAAATGAATCTGGGGTTCTAGGGACTGGCAAGTCCAGGGGACAGATGCACTATTTAGAGCATGCCTCATTCCACAGCAGATGATTTTTCTGAATGACACTGTGCGACAGACTTCCTGTCTTGAAATAGCCAAGAATAAGGACTTGAACACGCCTCAAATTCCAACACCTTTAAAGACTGAGGGGAATTTTACATCAGAAAGGGAGGCTAAGTTGGATAACCTATTGCAATACAATAGATCAGACCCCAATTGGAAGGGATGGTTGGTTTGGTCCACTGACACAAACAGATGTCAAGAAAGATTCAGAGGTACCACCGAAGGGTTTAGTATGCACAGGCCAGACCCACGTTATGTACAACGAGAACATCTGGGGGTAGTGACATCATACAGTGTTGGGAAGTTGTGCCTTGATTGGCTAAAGACCTCAACACTACCTCAGGTGAAGCAACACTTGTCCTTACTCATAGAGGATGTGGACCTATGGGATTTTTTATTAGGTCCCAGAAAACCACGTCAGAAGCGCTTTTTGTATGCTGTCTATAACAAAATCTGGAAAATCTCCCAACAAGAAGCTACAGAGAGATTAAGAGAAATAGATAGAGTTAACCTAGAAAAGGCGTTAGCCATAGTTGACAATGGTATGACTACATTAACATCCAGGATATATTCACTGGGCAACATTTTATCTTCTGCTATCGATGTAATAGAACAGGATTTGTCCATATTGCAACACGGACAGTCGCAGTTACATTCTATTATTTTGTTAAGCTGGACGCGGCAGTCATTGCGTGCCGGTTATGTGCCTTGGCGTTTTATCAACATTACGTCATTATTTTCTGCATACAATCTAACAGAAAAGCAGATGAAAACGGCACAGAGGGAAGCAAAATATACAATACTGCGCATTGAGAAACTGGATAGGTTACCCTTTACTGTGGCAGAGTCACCGTCCACAGAGTGGTTAATCCACGGCCATACAACATTACCGGTCCCAACTTTTCAGTTTCAATATTGCCTTGAACAACAACAGGCAGGCAGATATGAGAAGATGGGTAAGGAATTTATCAGGGAATCCTGGGATTTACCATACAGATTTCGATACAGGAGTGGGGATCTGGAAGTGTTTCTAAGCGGAACTAACTGCGAGAACGCTTTAAGTGGATCTCTCATATGCCAGGATATTATGCTACACAGGGCTTGTAATGGGTCTGTGGCGAACTTGTCCTGTCACTTGAGGGGTACCCTGGCAGCTGTGATTAATCCGGTATTTAAGCTTCTCTCGAATGGGAGTTACTTGATGCTGAATGATCAAGGTTGTTGTGGGATGCTTCCGGGCATCGCATATCTAGTCACTCTGAGCTCCAGGGTTACTTGCTGTATGCAAGTATTGTTTTCCACCAACACATACAGTCAGGGAGGCGCCGTTATGGCCTTCGCTAAATGTTTCCTTTATACAGTTTGATACTCTAAGCAGAATGAAAGCCATGGTTTTACAACGAACCGTGCCCTAAACCTCCGCCCGGGAGCCTTTCGATCTCCAGATCGCAAAGTCCTTGGCTGAGATACAGGCACTTATACGTACAAACTGCCCTTTCCATTTCACAGAAATGGTAAGTCGTATCTTTAACATGTCCGATATGATGGGTGTTGTACACCTATTTAAGACCATAGGTTCCGGACTGTAAAGTACCTTTCAGACGGTCCTCGGAGTTATACAAAATTTTATACACTCCGTCTTTGGAAGCATTTTTGGAGGGCTTCCGCTGATCCTGTTTCTAATAGCAGGAATCCTGATTGTTACCTTTCTGCTACGCAATGGACGTCCCAGCCACCAAGGAAGTAGCAACGGCTCTCCTGGAGCGTAAATACCGTGATCGCATGGTGCACCATCTAGGCACACCTCGCCTACGGGAACTGAGCGCCTCTTGGTTCCTGTCATTTAGACCAGTCTGGATGGACTGTGTCCTACCTG
Organism: Calotriton arnoldi; assembly: GCA_963921515.1. Taxonomy (NCBI): domain Eukaryota; kingdom Metazoa; phylum Chordata; class Amphibia; order Caudata; family Salamandridae; genus Calotriton; species Calotriton arnoldi. Next base: position 2,603 of record CAWUFW010025317.1, read on the forward strand.
TTCTCCGATGCCTGTTCTGCAGAGAAGAATGCGTGTTGGACCTCTGTCTGACACTTCCATCGGCTGCGCCACCGGACATTGATGCTTTACTGGACCCGATAACGGCCCATGTTCTGCAGTGTCCTCAGCGCATTCCCATGTTGTTGGCAGCATTCTTAGAGCCTCCACAGGTAGTTTCTGCTCCTGTTGGTATGGACACCGGCTCCTCCAATACTCAGGCCTTGGATGTGGCACAGGCTGCCCCGGCATCTGCTGCAGGCAGTACGGAAGACCATCTGTGCTCAATTGACATTCTTTGTGAGGTGTTACAGGGATCGTCAGCTGCGTATGCAGACAGCAGCAATGTTGCGTCTACCAGCAAGGACACATAAACATTTGCATGTCGCACGCTGGGAAGATTTGGCTTTTTAACTTTTTCGAAATTCTAAATTGAAACCTTTTGACCTGCATGGCTTTCAGATGCTTGTAGTTGTTCGGACTATGTAAATGGACACTTTAGAGCCACTACTTGAATGATTTTTTGTAGAACACTTTTTAAAGGGTTTTTTAACGCTTTTTAACTTTTCTTAAAAATATTTTTATTATTTGTTGCGTACAAACCTCTAGACACCTTGGTAGTACGCTAGAATTTAGTAATGTCGTCCAGTCGGATGAGGAGTGGGTGTTATATTTCATATAGGTACCCCGATATAGGTCTAGGTATCATCATAACCCTTCACCTACATTCTCTCCTATACTACATACATAACGGATTTGGAGGACTGACCTTCTACCCAGTTACAATACTACACATAAGTACGTAGGGTTTTTCCCTGGACACTGGCCTCATAAATTATGCATGAGGATTCTTAGTTTCTTGGAATCACAGCAGGACCATCATCTCCTGCATAATAACTGTGTATAAAGTTCATTCCTGACGTCATCCTAAGTCCGACACTGGCACAGCAAGGTAGAACCCCCTGGGGATACCTTAGGGTATATAAACACCACATCTTGCTGAGATAGAGAGAGGAGATCATGACTTCCATGCTGACACACTGACGTGAGAGGCTGAGGTTCCTGCATGCAGATACTCCAGCTCGCAGTGGTCTGACATCCCTTGCAGGGTGTTCAGCTTGAGACCAAAACTAGGTCCCCCAGTCTCACATCAGGTAATGGGGTTGGATTTTTCCTAGAGGGATTCTTGGCTTTACACCTACTCACATGCTAGGTACACTTAGGTACATCTAGTTAGGGTGCATCGTAGGAGTACGCATTTTATTGCCATGTATTTTATATACTTGCCTATATTTATGATTTTAGCAAAATGGTAGAAACCTACCATCTGTTTACTTTCTTAGTGCTGCTACTCATTTATATATGCTACTGTCTACTGGTGATTTCAGTGCACTTATTTTACGGTAGAATAACGACTGTTCAATAAATACTTATTGAAAACGTCCCAACCATTTATTCTGTGTATCTCTCTGAGAATAAGTGAGCACGAGTGACTGAGTGAAAAGTAAGTTACTGTTTCCACGGTCCTGAGGGATCAGGGTTGTCATGTTTGATAGTTGCCAAGAACTATTCTCTCCTTGGTAAGAGGAGGTTATAGTGGCATTGCGAGCTAGCTGGTACACAGGCCAACATACCCGGTGGGGGGGGGGTCTGGAATCAGTCTGGACACCAGTCCCGCAGTGTATGTTGTCTAAACGCGCAGATCCTATATAGGTCTTATAGGAACTACACGACAAGATGTTAATCAATCAATCAATCAATCAGGGTTGGTAAAGCGCAACTACTCACCCGTGAGGGTCTCAAGGAGCTGCGGGGGGTAGGAGGGCGGCTCCGTTGAGTGCTGGGGTCATCCGAAGAGCCAGGTCTTGAGCTCAAGATGTGAAGAAGCTTCAGACTTATAGCACCCCTGCAATGGAGCGAGAGGTAAGCTGATTTATAATAGGAACAATTTTTTATTGTGAACATTTGAACAAATTCAATCAAAGGGATTTTACATTGTGAATTCTCTGACACACACCATAGGAATGGGCTTTGCATTATTAGCAGTTAGAGAACTTCTTAGATTATCTCTATGTCAGGAGTGGCTACAGATATCTGTTTTTTATTGTGTTTATTTGTATGTTTAGTTTTTAGCTGTGTGTGAAATGAATTACTTTTCTTTATGAAAGCAAAAGCATCAGCTTTCATTCATTAAGTGTTATTATTTGATTTGCCGAGTTCTGACTTCTAGCCCCACCTAACCCCTAATAAAGCTTTGGCCTGCTTTGCTTCACTATCCTGAGAATCAAGCGTTAAAGCGGTTTCTTGGTGCAGATTTGGGACCCAATTGGAAGGTGGCCACAGGGCTTGGGCAACACCCCTTTGTTTTTCTTCTTTGTTACTGACATTTGATTGGGGAGCAGTTTTATTAATAGGTTAATGCAGACCCGGTGTCAAAAACAATGGGAGGTGGTTTTACAATGTGAACTATCTGACAAATGTAATTTACATTGTGAACTATCTGCGTTTATTTATTAAGTATTAATGTTAAGTGTTCTTGCATGCTTCATAGAGATCTGAGTTTTTAACCTACACCACCTCCATAAGTAGACCTTCGACTGTTCTGCTTGCTACCTTAATGGTCAGGAGAACCTGATAGCAGCTGCTACACAGCTGAATGCAGCCAGAGGTAGAGTCCTTGAGCAGAGGGTGAAGTTCTGCAGTCTCTACAGAGTTTGGTTAAGAGGGCAGTGACTCAGTTTACTGGTGTAACTGGAACAGCAGCGATAAAGGGCTCCATTGCCATAGCTGTAGCAACCCCTGACTACCCTTAGACCACCCAAACCAGTTTCTACTTTCTTACATAAACTACAATGGAGGTGCATTGTTACAGCCCTCTGCCCCAGTAGTCAGCCTGGTTACTGCCCGTCTCCCCCATCACCGCCTGCTGTGGCACAGCAAGTTCCAACTGCTCCGATGCTGGTATTAGGTGAAAAGCAGTAGTAACGCACCATGCCACATGTGCCAGCTTCAGCAGAGCATGAAGGGCACTTGAGTGGCGTCGTGTTTGGTGCACTGGTATTGGCATCAGCCAGAGAGAGCAGTGGCTAGAAACTACAGAGACAGAGTTCAATGACAGCAGGGAGAATGTCTGCAAGCCTGTGGGTTTCAGGTGAGGGGGTTCAGACTCTGCCTACTGGTATTATTGATGCTTGGTGATACCAAAAACTACAACCTGTTGTACACATGATACAGTAGTGAGTGAACCATGTGCTGGGAGGGTTGGTGGGTGGGTTCTGCCTGCCAATGGGTAATGTTCATCGAAAGTAACTAAGTGGCCAATCTGGGTCAATAATGACTCCCCACAATCTTTGGTCAGTCTCATTAGGGAAAGCAGATCATTAAGGCTCATAAGCGAAAGAAGAGGACGCCGCACAGGAATAATTGCTGTAGCGTTGTTTCAAAGGTTTGACTTGTCCATAGTTAAATATGTACACACCATGCCTTCAGTCACGGCCTGAATTAAAACATGAAGGGAACAGTAAAGCCCTTATGATGGGAAAACAGACATTCTAGATACCAACATCACTCTCACACCCCTCACAGACTAGCATTCACACTCAAATGGAAGCACTCAAAGTCCCATCATAGAGCACTAGTCCCAGACTACTAGAAGCATTCTTACACTGATCACCTACCAGCAGTCTTCTTCTACCAACAGTGCTACTACACTCATACAAGTAGCAGTCACATACTACCAAACAGACTATTCTCTTGCCAGAACTAAACATGCTGAATGGAAATAACGACACGAAGGCCTAGGAGGTTCTCCTACCCCAATGCAAGAGTCTCAGCCCACAGCATAGACCCATTAGCAAAGCCAACAGATCTGGCTTATATTTTCAATTCTAAATCAGACCTATTGGTATTGCAAATGCTTGAATTTAATATTTTGCTTTGTTTGGTCCAAGATGCATCTCATTATTCCACACACAATCATGTTTTATGCCAACATCAGCCATCTAAGTTCTTTTGCACGGTGCTCCATGTGTCTCATGCGGGTAATTTGTTGTTAAAATGCTCAGTACTTCATTGTATACAAATGCTGTATGCAAACAACTTTCTTAGTTTTTTATGTTTAAAATTCATAGCATTTCCCAACATACTCTTACTTTACAACTACTCAATTTTGATGTGTAGGAAACTCATCTGTAGGTACTTTTTGAAATAAGGAGAGGGTATTTAATACGTGCTATTCTCTAGTTTTTGGATGACATTGGGATATTTTTTAGTCATTGATAGTTTGATTTATTGATGTGAGAGTGATTTATGGTATGCTGAGTTTTGTATATTTTTAGAGACATTGAACTGCACAGTATCCTGTATTACTTTTGGATATGACTGTGGTACTATATTGGTAAGCCCCTCATGCTACTATTTGAAAATGTGGTTTTGGGGACACACATTTGACCCTTTTTTTGATTACATGGCTCATCAATTAATATTAATACAGGGTGGGACTATATTAGCTTTGACACATGATGCTGTCGAGGAAAAAAGTAACTTGTTTGAATATAATTATGTTGTGATCTATTGACTCTTTTTTAGGTCAAGCCAGGGCAGCACATGTGCTGCTCTGTGAGGCATGCTGTATTCAGGTATGGATTTGAAGCTCCGCCCATATTCCGCCCATCTTTTCAATTGGCTCCTGTTACTGTCCTTTCTAAATGGTTGCTTCTGATTCATAAATAGGCTTAGTAGTCCCTCCTTAGTACCGCCTTGTCTACATTAGTAACCTCCCATTAGGACTGGCCCTTTTACTTGTGCTGTTACTCGGTATGGTTTATTTAGGCTGTGCCCACTATTTTCTTGAATGATTTCTCCTATTCCACCAATGATATGCTTTCCTACAACGTAGCACGGCGCCCTCTTTTATATTTTTATTAGTAATGGCGGCTGCGTTATATTTACAAAATACGCGGCTCACCCAACTTGCACCTTTTCATCAACAGTATTTTTTTTTTCTTTGCCAGCGGGGTCTGCTTTAACTATGGCACTTGCCCTCCTTTCTTTATTTTTCTTTGCCAGCGCGGTCCGCTTTAACTATAGCGGGCACGCTCCGTTCTTTATTTTATTTGCCAGTGCGATCCGCTTTAACTATAGCAGCCGAGCTCCGGTATCATTCATTTAAATTAACTATGTTTTTTTTGGTGAAAGCGCCCCATGCCGTGCTTTCACTTTCATGGTGGCGGTGCCCCTTTCTTTAGACTCTGCTAGGCACATTCAGCTTACAGCGAGCCGCGTCTAAAGAAAGGGGCGCAGCCGTCATTAAAGTGAAAGCACGGCATGGGGCGTTTTTACAAAAAAAATTAACATTTGTTTGTGAAGTTCACAAACAAATGTTTTTTTTGTAAAAGCACCCCATTCCGCGCTTTAACTTTAATGGCGACCACGCCCCTTTCGTTACCTGCAGCTCATCTAATTCACTTTTCGGCGCTGCTTGCAGAGCTGAGCATCGCCCTTTAATTCACGGGCCTCCCCAACTGCAGCATTTCCCTCCCCACCCCCTCCCTTTCAATGTGCTTTGTGTGAGGTCTCGCATTTGCAAGAGTTTCAGCTATTGCCATTATAAATGACAATGCCTTTTATTTATGTGTTGGTTTTCAAAACACATTGATAAAATGCATTGTCATTTACAACTCTCGCAAATGTCAGACCTATTGCATTGCAAATGCTTGTTTACTGATGAAATTGCATACATGTTTGGTGGGCCAGTATGAGGTGTTTTATTGGCTTGGATTTGTTTTTCACAGTCTTCTGATAGGTCTCTGATTTCCTGTGATCTTGTTTTTAGACACAGTACTTTCCATTTCATTCCATTTCCAGTCCCGAACTTTGTGATAATTCAAATAATAGGCATCTACTGATCTTATGTGTAAAACTACCTGACTTGTATTTGGTGATTAATGTATTGTATGATTTCTAGCCCTAAGAAAGTCTGTTATAAGACGAAACACATATTGGCTAGTGTGGAGTAGTAACAGAATAAACAAGCATCAATATCAATCAAGATTTGGACTATTGCTTTGTGGCGCTTCAGGGTTTTTGTTTTCAATAATCTTACTGTAGGTTATTTTAATTAATGTGCTAAAGCATTTGAGCAGGAACTTGAATTTCTGAACACGATTGAAAGGGTTACTGCCCAAACTCATATCAGAGGCAGTCTTTGATTAGTGACTCACTGAAAGTGCAGAATCCATCCTAGAAGCACAAAATAAATCAGATCATTTTCTTATAATATTTTTATATGAATGATTTTAAAATGAAACTCCAATGACATGGAAGTCAATTGCAGATTGTATGTTTATGCCTAGGTCCATTATATGTTTAAAAACATCAGATGCGTTTGTAAAAAACGTTCTGATTAGAGGAATATTCCTAATGTTTACAAACAAAACAGAACTTGATTGCCTGGCATCCCTCTAAGGTGTATTAGAGGGCAGCCATTTGGATTCCGTTGCTTTTAATAACAAGAAACTAGGGAACATGTATACTAATAGTTCACGCAAAGCAGCACAACATGGCAAGTTGCTGCGTTGTTTTGCATGGATGGGAGAGAGCTGAACAGCGCCATAAATCTTAAGATATAGTGCTATTCAGCTCCCTCTATGCGCTGGCGCACTTGCAGCTGCCTAGAGCTAACGTAGGCACCCGTGCACCATGATCCAAATATGCCTGGATTATGGGCAGGATGGTTTTTGTGCACAAAACAATCCATAGAGACACATTTCTCTTTCTATTTAGGCTTCAGAATGCAGCACACATGGAAAGAGGAAGTAACAATGCGAAAAGAAGATATTTCTCTTCATTATATATCTCTCAGCTAGGTGCTCCATTTTGGTGCAAACAAAGTTTTACAAGTTTTTCTAAATCTGAGTTTGCATCAAAATACATGGGTGGATGCACGGGAACACCTATGCTCCACTCATGTAATGCCTACCTGATGTAAAGTAGTGCTGCCTTGCATTACTTTGCGTTTACTAAACCCCACAAAGCCATGCAAATTGACTTTGCGTGGCTTACTAAATACCACAATGGATTTTGAGTCAGGCTGCTCCGCAAAGGTACCGCAACCCTGAGGTAAATCTAGGCCTAGATGTTCACAGATCAAAGGAAGGAAAACAAAAGAAATTGTCTGTTTAACCCTTAAAAACAAGCTACAGCAACATAGTATATATACATCATGTAGCATGCTCTATTTATGATGGTTACACACCCCATTTGTCAAAATACCCAGAGATAAAGAATAATAAGAAACAGCATGCCAGGAAATGTGGTGCTGTACTGTGCATAAGTAAGCATATGCAGACCTCTCCCTAGCCTGTCATAATAGCTGGGCAGAGAGTAAAAAGGGAAAAAGCATTTCAGCAGCACTGACCCCTGGCCTAGCTAGAAGGAGTCCGAGTTGGGAGGGTTGAAAACACACAATCGACAAATGGCTGGGGTAATAGGGTTAATCCTTCATGACCTTACCAACTGGCTGGGGAGTATTGTATTGGCCTTTCCCAAATGCATTTTCCTACTCTGTACTATGATGGGGTTATTTGGTATTCCGTGCACTCCCACCCATTTTTTGCCCTAGGGCAGGAAAGAATTTTTACCGAGGTTTTATTTTTGTATTTTTTTTCACTGGGGTAGCTTTCTGCTCTAGTCTCATCTGCCCCTCCCAGTCTTACTCAAAGGTTGGAAGGGTTGTCTGTTTCACACTTCCATCCACTTTATCCAAAGGTGGGTTTTGTTCCGCTGTTTTTATTTTACTTTTACTGGAGAAGTCATCTGCCCCCGTCTTGGGGTTGTCTACCCCTCTTGGTCATGCCAAAGCAGCAGGATTACCCACGTCCCCACTCCTAAACTTGCCAAAAATGAAGGGGGATTTCAATTTTGTTGGTGGTTTTTGCTTTTTTTCCCCTGGAATGGCACTTCCCTGCTGGCCTGGTTTCGTTTTCATAACTGTGCATGGGACACCACGGAGGCAAGACTGCTGCCTTCCTATTTGGGACACGGTTGAGCGAAGCATCTGACAGCTGCTGCTCTGTTGTCCTATTTGCAAGCAGTTATCTTCTATCAGCCTCCCTGGTAGTAACAAAAGGGGAATTTTCACCATCCTGAGGAAACGCGGAGAGTGGACAGGGATTATAAGCAGCCCAAGAAAGAGGATTGATATTTCATCCAGGGTGTACATGACATTGCCTGCAGGCATAGGTTTTCATAATTGAGACAGTAAGTAGCAGTAAGTAATCCCTGAGGTCAATTACTGCCTGGGCTCATTCATGCTTCTTACATTCTTTACTGCCTGTGTACTTTGGTGGTCATTAATGCCTGCATCCATTAATGTTTATTAATGCTAGAAACACCGTTGTTGCCTATTGCTCAGTAGGGTCATTTATTCTTTTTAATGACTTGTTCTATTCATGTTCCTTACTGTTTGGGCCCTACTCATTGGGGACATTGTTGATTTTTACAGCTTCACCATATCATTGCTGTTTGTTATCCAGTGTGACATTAATTTTCATTCCAGGTATTCAGGCTATTGAAATTATTTTCCTCTGCTTCTGAAGCCAGACTGTGAGATCCTGGGTTATTAGAGGTGGACACCATAGGGATTGAAATCCCACAAAAGTAATAATTCAGTGCCTTGTTAAGTAAAGCAGGTGTCAATGCTGAATCTTAGGCCTACTCCCAGTAGCTGTGGGACAAAACAACAGACATTTTGACTGAGTAGCCCATCCTCCAAACTCTAAGTAAAGCCCTTTGCTCAATGTAGAAGTAGAAAAGTTCCAGTGGGGTAAGTCAGGACAACCTGGTCAACAAGGACTTCATAAGGGCTCCATGAGATGGATATGATGAGTTTGAGGTCCCACTGGAGCCATCATTGTTTGCGGCAAAGGCTATTTGCAGGAGCAGCTAGAAATTGTAGCCAGAAAATGTACCTTTACTTACAAAAATGGCTGCATCCTTGTTGGGATTTAGAGGGTCATTTAGAATCTGGCAGGCAGTCCATCAACCTGCCAAGTAAGGGTAAGCCATGACTTCTACCTCCCTAGTGGAGAAACACCCATCTGATTTGGTGATCCCTGACAGGTGGCTCGGGATTACTCTTCTAGGGACTGCAATGCCTCACATGGTGGCCCCTATCAGGTAAATATGGTAAGATGGGACTTCTCCACGACCAAGAAAAAGGAATATAGGGAGGCGATCAAAATCTATAAGCTTGAAATTAAAAAAGCCCAGGCCTCTTACTTTGAGGAAAAAATTTCTTTAGCAGCCAATTCTCCCCGTGAAACATTTCGAATTGCAAACAAATTACTAAGAGTTCCTTCTCTCCCCGATACTTCCTTAGCCACGAACCATCGTTGCAACCGAAACAAGAAAAACAGTCACCCAAGCCCTCGTCACCAGCAGGCTGGACTACGGAAACGCCCTCTACGCAGGAACGACGGCTAAGCTCCTGAGACGGCTGCAACGCATCCAGAACGCCTCTGCACGTCTTATCCTCGACATCCCCCGACGCAGCCACATCACACCCCACCTGAGAGACCTGCACTGGCTCCCTGTCAACAAGAGGATAACCTTCAAGCTCCTCACCCACGCACACAAAGCACTCCACAACTCCTGACCAGCCTACCTCAACAGACGACTCAGCTACTACACCCCCACCCGCCAGCTCCGCTCGACCAGCCTCGCCCTCGCCACAGTCCCCCGCATCCGGAAAACGACCGCCGGCGGCAGATCCTTCTCCCACCTCGCCGCCAAGACCTGGAACACCCTCCCCACCAACCTCCGACAGACCCAAGACCTACTGGCCTTCAGAAGACTCCTCAAGACCTGGCTCTTCGATCAGTAGCAGCACCACCCCCCCTCTTCCCCCAGCGCCTTGAGACCCTCGCGGGTATGTAGTGCGCTTTATAAGTGACATGATTGATTGATTGATTGCGGAATACTTATATAGAAAAATTCAAACGATATATGAATCCTTCGCCCCACCCAATAGTCACACTATCTCCCACTTAGAGGACCCACATACAGGGAGTAAGGAACACTCTTTAAAGACCTTCCCCTCAATGAGCTACGAATCACTACAGACAATCTCTGCACTTGTTAAGAGCGGGTCGCCCAGAGACCCTGCTCCACCCAAGATGCTGAACCAGGTGGCAGAATCAGTTGCTCCAGTCATTCTGGACTTGATGAACTCCTCCATAGACGCAGGGGTGGTCCCCCCCCTTTGGAAGAAAGCTATGGTCAGGTCCCTGTTGAAGAAACCTAGCCTGGACCCAGATTGTCTGGGCAACTATCGACCTATCTCGCTCCTCCCAGGAACTAGTAAAATACTGGAGAAACATGTCAATTTGGCGCTCTCGGCCTATCTTGAATCTAATAATCTTCTTCATCCCTCTCAGACTGGCTTTCGTCCCCGCCAAGGCACAGAAACTGCTTTATTAGCAGTTGTGGAAGAATCTAGAAAGATCCTCGATGCAGGAGGCTCCTCTGCTGTGATCCTTTTAGATCTCAGCGCGGCCTTCGATACGGTCAACCACCTCATTTTGGTTCAACGACTCAGAAACCTTGGTGTGACCGGAGTAGCCTTGACGTGGCTGCAATCCTTCCTGGAGGGTAGATCTTTTCAGGTGTTCGAGGGTGAGGCCATCTCTAAATCCTGCCCCTCCAATGTGGAGTCCCTCAGGGTTCTTCCCTGAGTCCCACACTCTTTAACGCCTACATGTCCCCCCTAGCGGAAATTGTTCTCCCCTACGGGGTGCACATTGTGACTTATGCCGATGACACCCAACTAGTTGTTGCACTTAACCACTCAGACAGGGCCCCCACCTCCCTATGTACCTGCCTTGAAGAAGTAGCCAGGTGGATGAAAGACTCTTATTTAAAATTGAATGGGGACAAAACCAAGCTTATGCTCCTTGGTAACCCCTCTCTTTTCAAGGCAGACATCATGTGGCCGGCATCAATGGGTACGGCACCTGTCCCTAAGTCAGAAATAAAAAGCCTGGGCTTCTGGCTGGACTCTGATCTTAGCTTTAAAGTCCAGGCCAGAAAGGTGGTGGCCTCTTGCTTTGGCACCATGAGGATGCTTCGCAAAGTGCTCCCTTTGCTCCCCTTTCAGGAGTGAAAGCTCATGGCCCAGGCACTTATTCTTACACGCCTGGACTACGGCAACGCCGTATACCTTGGAGCCCCGAGTTCAGTCTTCGTCAAACTGCAAACAGTACAGAACTGCGCCGCAAAAATCCTCATGGGGACTCAGAACCGGCAGTCGGCCAAACCGGATATGAAGGCTCTCCACTGGCTCCCTATCCGGGAGAGAGTCCACTTTAAAGCCTTATGCATTACACACAAACTGATAGGAGGAAAAGGACCAGAGATCATCTCCTCTATGGTCAAGCCCTATCGAGCTAACAGTCGACTACGCTCAGATGAGCAACACCTGGCAGTCGTCCCCCAAATTCAGAGAGTTAGAAGCGGTGGTCGGCTATTTTCATACAATGCTGCCAAACTTTGGAACTCTCTTCCTCTTCAGCTACGTGGGGAACTTAATCACCTTGTCTTCCGCAAGCTGCTGAAAACATGGCTCTTCCCTAAATGATTCTGTGAAGCATCAGTTATCCGCCAGCGCTGGGATGCCTACGGGTAGCTATGCACTTTATAAATGCTGCTTCATTCATTCATGTTACCCTGTGGTGGATTCTCTACCAAGTCAATGGCTTCCACTGGAGTAATGAGCTGAGCTTTTACTGGTAGAATCCCTGCACTTCGCCCACCTCTGAGGTAGGTGAACTTCATATTTCTTGGAAGTGTGGCTGGAGTCCAACTGTGTTACGACTGGGCTACCACTCCTTCGTATTCTAAATGACCCCCTTAACTTTTCTTTGGAGACAAAGTCCACGAGCGAGGGAAAGAATGATGCTGTAACCCATGCACATAACCTTCAGCTTTGTGCAGCAAGGGTTCTACCCATGGGTGTACTACAGAATGTTGACCACAAAAATATTGTCTTAAAAATGTTTTCTATCAAAATATCAATTCTGAGTGGGGTCAATGTAAATAAGAAAAATTTAAAAAAAAATTGAAACTGTCAATATCAGACATTGTAATATTGTTCAAATAAAATAAAATAAATACCTTTACCGTATTTATGAAACTTAAAATGTTGTAAAATACTTTAAAAGACATATGACTCCAAAAAAGGTCCTCTCCGTCACCTAAATTATAATTTCCAATAGAAGGAAAAAGTCAAAGAAAATATTGAAAAGGAGAACCAGAAAACCAATAACCTAAATAAAAATAGTTACAAATCCGAAAAAACAACTATTAGTAAAAGACTATAAAAACAGGAACCTTCAGCAATCATTGTGCCTGCACCCTAATCAAGAAGGAGTGAAGCCTGTCACATTGCCCAACAATAAAAACACACCAGCTTTAAGAAAGACAACTGGAGTTACTGTTAAAATGAAGGGGCATATACTCAAGGAGTCATCGCCGATTTATCGGCACTTTAGCGCCGCAAAAGTGGCGATAGATTTATCGCCCCATTCACAAGCTGGTGCAAACTGCCGACATCACCAGTTTTCCTGCGATAGCAACCGCAAAAAACATCGTCACGGATGAGTGCGACAACTAACGCTAATGATATGCAGAGTAGGCGTTCCCGTGCAAAAACACACGAAAACACCACTTCACGAGATTCTCAACGACCAGTCAGATCTGCGATGCGAACCAAGAACAGGCGATAAGGCGCGTTAGCAGCAGGGATTTAACACCTGCCTTTTGCTGGTGTTAAGCAGGACGACTACCTGCAGTATGAAAGGGAGCCCAGCCCAGAGCCACATCTGAAGACCAGCAGATGCCATGGAGCTACTGATCATGCAGGTCAGAGAACCAAGAGGGCCACAACACCCACCGCCACCACTCCCAGGACCCCCCCGGACCACACCCCCCGGATTACCACCTAGGCAGTGCAGGACAGCAGACGACCCTAAAACGCACCAGCCCCAGAAACTCAATGCCAGAGGAAGCCATTGGCCAACACAGGCTCAAAAGGACAACCATCCTCCACATCCTGACCCACATTGCCCATAGGCTGACGGTACCAACACAGCGGACAACCTACATCCCCCTGCAGACAAAGCTGCTGGCTGTGCTGCACATGTTGGCCCCTGGTACCTTCCAACCAACAACTGCCAGAGTCGGAGGAGTCTCACAGCCAGCCCCATCAAACTCCCTCACACATGTCATGGATGCATGTCCACAAAAGCAACGGCGGGCCCCTGTATCCGCACCACACGATAGTTCCAATTCGTAGTGTACCTGCACAACCAACCCCAACGCCAGCCGTGCTATTCGCCTCCGTGCCCCAGACCCAAGATCGTAGTAACCGAAATGTGGGTGCGCCAGGTCATGAAGTCCAGTAGTCAACAGTAGTGTAAAAACTGAACTTTATTACACATACACAAACAAACAAAACGAAAAGCTCAGCCAACGCGTTCCATTCCCAACGGGGAACTTCAACAGGGCAACGTGTCTTCAGAAACCTGTGGGAGAAATGGTGACAATGGTCAAACTTCCGTATAGTCACATGCCTAATCTGGTACAGTGTACTGCACTTGGACAAACCGGAATGCTCACAGGCATGATAAACCATGCATGAGAAGACCGTAACAGAAGTTCGTGTGGCCGTAACCATCGTAGGAATGAAGAGGAAGGTAGCGACCACACAAACTGCTGTTACGGTCACATCATGCAAGACTCATCATACCTGAAAGCATCACGGTGTGTGTCAGCTTGATACTCCTGCCCCTTACTCCCCCCACACTGCGCAGGAACATCTTGAGACCACGCAAGGGAACTACGCCATAGTTGGCGTCACGCACGTGTTGGGGGCAATTCACAGCACACGTGTACGACTTGTGCCCCCTGCCGACACTGCACACAATCACCACAACAGCAACCACACGCATGCCATCACTGTGCATACAAAAGTGGACCACCGTTGCCTGTCCACCAATGTCATCGCAAACTCCCCAGGCAGTGTGCATGATTCCCACATGTCCGCAAGTCCACCACCAACCAGCGCTTTGAGGATGGCCCCCATGGAAATGCACTGCCCATCGGCAAGTACCAACTGAACACACCACACACCTCAACTCCACAATCCCCCAACTCACAACTGTGGGAATGCACACGTCACAAATCCACCACCAAAGTGACTACTGCGTGTGTCTCAGTCTCCGCCACAACCTGTCCATAGGCCTACACACATGTGGCCGACCACCTTCAATGGGCACATTCACACTGGAGACGAGGTGGCTACGTCCCAAACCAACCCGCGCACATCATGTCATCGCATGCAGGGTCGTGTCAGCGAGGGCGGTGCCCCCACCCAGCCACGAGTCTGCGGCCGTGACCGGTGGTGCCTGCGCGATCCTGTGCGCCTGCTGCACCCCAGCCCTGGTCCCCAGACTGGTCCTCTGCCCAGCAATGACTGGCCGCCCCTGCGCACCCAGGCCTCAATGCTCACCTGCCGCCACCGGCGTGTCTCCAAGAGGGCCCACCACGTGCCTGTGCATCCTCCTCAGCCGATCGCTGGATTCCGCACCACAGGTCCCCAGCGCACCCTGCGGCACCGCACCGCGGAGTCATGTGTGTGCTGACTGCTGCCTTCGGCGTGCACTACGGTCCAGCAGGACTCACAATTCAAATCGAACCACGATTAGCAGGACGGCTCATCGAGGCCTACGCATCATCGCAGGCTGCACACCAGCTCAGCTCTTCAGGTGCCACTAACCCTGTGCAACGCAAGTCATCGTCACGTGGCGGTAGGCCCCTGCTAGCCGCAGTGCAGCAGGTGCCACTAACCCTGTGCAACGCAAGTCATCGTCACGTGGTGGTAGGCCCCTGCCAGCCGCAGTGTAGCGTGTGCCACTAACCCTGTGCAACGCAAGTCATCGTCACGTGGTGGTAGGCCCCTGCCAGCCGCAGTGCAGCGGGTGGCACTAACCCTGTGCGCCACAAGTCATCCTCCCGTGGCGGTTGGCCTGTGCCGGCCGCAGTGCATCGGGTGCCACTAACCCAGTGCGCCACAAGTCATGGACCCTTTATGATTGAGTCTCGTGGTGCGGACGCCATCATGTCATCTCCGGCAGTGGGGAATGTGATGTGCTATCAATCAATCAATCAGGGAATTGTAAGCGCGCTACTCACCCGTGAGGGTCTCAAGGCGCTGAGGGGAGGGGGGGGGTCCGCAGATCTGTTTAGCCAAAGGGCCAGGTCTTGAGGGTCTTCCTGAAGGTGTTCAGGGAGGGGGCGCATCTGATGTCTGCCGGTAGCTCGTTCCAGGTCTTGGCTGCAATGTGAGAGAAGGATCTTCCGCCTGCTCTGGCTCTGTGGATGCGCGGGGTTTTGGCCAGTGCGAGGTTGGAAGATCGGAGGTTTCTTTTGGGTACGTGGAAGTTGATTCTGTCATTGAGGTATTTGGGTCCGTTGTTGTGTAGGCATTTGTAGGCGTGAGTGTGGATTTTGAAAGTGACTCTTTTCTCCACGGGGAGCCAGCGGAGACTTCGTAGGTGTTGGCTGATGTGTTCGTGTTGGGGGATGCCGAGGACGAGTCTGGCGGCAGTGTTCTGTATTGTCTGGAGTTTGCGGAGTAGGGACTTGTTGATGCCGGCGTAGAGTGCGTTTCCATAGTCCAGTCTGCTGGTGATGAGTGCGTGGGTGACTGTCTTCCTTGACTCAGGGGGGATCCACTTGAAGGTCTTGCGGAGGATGCGGAGGGTGTTGAAGCAGCTGGAGGTGATGGCGTTGACCTGTCGGTTCATGGTGAGTGATGAGTCGAGTACGATGCCGAGGTTCTTGGCGTGGTCTGAGGGGGTAGGTGGGCTTCCGAGGGCGGTCGGCCACCAGGTGCTGTCCCATGCAGAAGGGGTGGTACCGAGGACGAGGACTTCTGTCTTCTCGGCGTTGAGCTTCCGGCAGCTGTTGGTCATCCAGACTGCGACGTCTTGCATTCCTTTCTGGAAGTTGAGTTTGGCAGTGGTGGGGTCTTTGGTGAGGGAGAGGTTGAGCTGGGTGTCATCGGTGTAGGATACGATGTTGAGGCCGTGTTGTCGGACGATGGCTGCGAGGGGGGCCATGTAGATGTTGAAGAGGGTGGGGCTCAGTGATGAACCCTGTGGGACTCCGCAGGTGATTTTCGTGGGGTCGGAGAGCAAGGGTGGGAGTCTGATTCTTTGGCTTCTTCCGGTGAGGAATGATCGGATCCAGTCCAGGGCTGTTCCTTTTATGCCTGCATCGTGTAGTCTGGCGACTAGTGAGCGGTGGGAGATGGTGTCGAAAGCCGCTGATAGGTCGAGTAGGATGAGGGCTGCGGAGTGGCCTTGGTCTAGGAGGGTGCGTATGTCGTCTGTGGCGGCGAGTAGGGCGGTCTCTGTGCTGTGGTTGCTTCGGAATCCATATTGGGACGGGTCGAGGACGGCGTTCTCTTCAATGAATCGTGTCAGTTTCCTGTTGACTGTTTTCTCTGCAACTTTGGCTGCGAAGGGGAGGAGCGAGATGGGCCGATAGTTCTTGAGGTCGGTGGGGTCAGCTGTGGGCTTCTTGAGCAGGGGTCTGACTTCTGCGCGCTTCCAGTCGTCTGGGAAGGTGCCTGTTTTGAAGGTGGTGTTGATGGTGCATTGTAGTTTGGGTGCGATGGCGGCAGCGGCTCTGTGGTAGAGGTGAGGGGGGCAGGGGTCAGTGGGGGCCCCTGAGTGGATGCTTTTCATGGTCGAGGCGGTGTCTTCGGCCGTGATCGGTGTCTAGTTGGAGATGGTGGGCTGGCTGGTGTTTCTGGGGGGCGGGGGCCATCTGTGGCACCTGGTGGATGGTCGATGAAGTTGTCGTAGAGGTTTTTGATCTTGAGGTGGAAATAGGTTCCAAGCTTGTCGCAGAGGTCTTGGGATGGGGTGATGTCTGTGGCTTCGCTGCGTGGGTTGGTGAATTCCTGAATGACACTGAAAAGATCCTTGGAGTTGGTGGAGTTGGCCAGGATTTTGTAGTGGATGAAGTTCCTCTTGGTGGCTCTGATCTGGTTGTGGTAGTCCGTCATGGCGTCCTTGTAGGTGGTGTGGTTTTCGGTTGTCTTGGTGTTTCTCCAGTTCTTCTCCAGGGGTCTGCAGGTGCGTCGGGATTCTTGGAGAGCGGTGGTGGACCAGGCGGCTTTCCTGGGGCATTGTCTGTCTGGGTTACGTAGCGGAGTGAGCTCGTCTGCGCAGTTGAAGATCCAGGTGTGGAGTTCTCTGGCTGCGCCGTTTGCGTAGGGTGCCCAGGTGTGGTTGTCTCGGGTGAGGGTGGAGTTAAGTTGCTCGTCGGTAACCTTGATCCAGTTCCTTCGAGGTGGGCGTGGGGCTGGTTTGGGTGCCTTGGATTTGTTGATGGCAAAGTGTACGCAGTGGTGGTCGGTCCATGGCGGCTGCGTTGTGTGGCTGAATTGGATGCTGTTTCCTGCCGCGAAGATGGGGTCGAGGGTGTGTCCTGCTCTGTGGGTCGGTGTGTTGACGAGTTGTTTAAGTCCGATGCTGGCGACGTTGTCACGAAGGATAGTGGAGTTGGGGTCGCTGGGGTTGTCGAGGTGGAAGTTCAGGTCTCCAATGAGTATGTAGTTTGCTGAGGCGATGGCGTGGGGTGCGATGAAGTCGGTGATGGTGGTGGCGAAGGGTGTTTGGGGGCCGGGGGGTCTGTAGATGAGGGTTCCTCGGAGTGTGGCTTTGGGGGTGGTCTGGATCTTGAAGTGCAGGTGTTCGGCGGAGGGGAAGGTTTCGCTGGAGGTGGTGAGGTGGGGGTGCTTTTGTGGGCGATGGCGAGACCCCCTCCTGGGTGGTTGGGGCGGTCTTTCCTCTGGATCTTGTATCCATCTGGGATGGCGGTGCTGATGTCGGGGGCGGAGGATGCGTTGGTCCAGGTCTCTGTGAAGAAGGCGATGTCGGGCGAGAGAGAGTCGAGTAGGTTCCAGATTTCCATGGCGTGTTTGTGTACGGAGCGTACGTTGAGGAGGATGCATTTTAGGGTGTCGCCGGTGCTGGCGTCGGCGGTGTTGGAGGCCGGGGTGGCGCTGAGGGTCTGGCAGCAGTGGAGGCAGGAGAACTGGCCGTGGGTCGTGTTCGGCGAGGCCAGCTGGCATTCTCTAAGTCTTCCAGGGTTGAGTGCGAGGAGGGTGGTGGTGTCGTAGCGATGGGTAGTGGGAGGTCCAGGGTTCCTGGCGCTGGCCGTGGTCGTGTCGCAGACGGGCTTGCCTTTGGTGTGCCGGCAGCGCGCCCGCTGCAAGCGCCCGCTGCACGCGGCCGCCATTAAGTAGGGGAGGTGGGAGGGAGGAGAGGCTGGGAGGCAGGAGCAGGGGAATTCCGGAGGGGAATTCCGGGGGGGAATTCCGGGGGGGAATTCCAGGGGGGTGGGGCAGCAGCGGCAAAAGGAACAGGCAGGCACGAGAAAATAAAAATAGTGGTGGAATTAGAGCAAGACACAGATGGGCACAATAATAGTGACACAACAGGGAAAAATTAAGAAGAAAAAAAAACAGCTGAGAAAGGTCACGTGGTTGCAGGCAGTCTGGTCCCAGTTGGAGCGGGCAGCAGGTGCAGGAGCGGGCAGCAGCCTCGAACCTCCCAAGGAGGAGATCGGGGTCTGGAGGCAAGAGACGGCACAGCGGAGCTGCGGGGAGACAGTGGACCTAGACCGCGGGTGCTAGGCCCCTTTTATTGGCAGGGTCACATGTCTTGTGACGCTTGTGCTGGATAGGTGTGGTGTGGGTGTTAACCAGCCCTCAGGGAGTGGCTGTGGCATGCTGACAACTAGACCAGTGATCAGCAGATCACTACAGGGAAGACCTGGGACATGTAGCTTTGACGTCCCCCCTCTGAGCGTAAGCGGAGTGGACTGGCCTGGCGTATGGCAGGCCAGCGTAGGGGTGGGAACAATGAGCCCGGGGCTCTGGGCGTGCTTCAGTTCTGGGCTGGACAAGGAAGTAACTGATGCTTGTGTCTCTGTTGTACTGTCTACGCCACCTGGACCGCAATCGGCAATGTTGCACCCTGTGACTCAAGTCCCATGACATGAGCAACATGGACGTAAGGGGGAATCACTGACCCTACATTCATCCATACTTTCATACTTGAATTATCAAAGACATGAAACATCTGTGCGATTCTGAATGTTTAATTCACATCCAGTGGAGTGTTGCAGCTGGAGCAGTACAGGGCCATGCAAACCCCACTTCACATTATTGGCCCGTGGAGGGCCAGCCAGAGTCCTTCAGGGAATGACAAGTACATCGGAAGAGGAAGAGTTCAGCCCGCAGTCTGATCGCTGTGTCATTGGTAACCAAACAGAAAATGACAGTCCATGTCGAGGTCCAAGGTGAGTGTCGTAGAGTGTATCGGGGGACAGTGGAAGGTGGTGATGCAAAGGGCAGAACCAAGCAGAAACAGGCCATATGGCGGAGATGAATGCTACTGCCTCTTCCTTACCAGTATCTTCGTCCTCTGATGTCACATGTGCCTCACACGTGGGTGGTGGTGGAATGTCGGCCGCACTGTGTGCCACTGACACATCGGGGGCCGGAGGTGGATTGCCTGCCGCACTGTGTGCCACTGACACCACAGGGGCCGGAGGTGGATTGCCTGCCGCACTGTGTGCCACTGACACCACAGGGGCCGGAGGTGGATTGCCTGCCGCACTGTGAGGCACTGACACATCAGGGGGCGGAGATGTGGATGTAGAAGCAGCAGCAGCATTCATCTGCGCAAAGTCTTGAGGCAGCAATGCCATGACAATGTGCTGCAGGGCATGGAAGGTCCCAGCCACATCTCGCTGGTGTGCAGCCGTGGCAGCCATTCTTTCCGCCGTCATCCGCTCCATGTTCTCCATGAGCCCCCGCATGTGTCCCAACTCCCGGCTGACATCGCTGGAGCCACTCTGACTGGACAGTTGTTCTTGTCTCTTGTATTGTATTGTTCTTGTATCGTGACTCCAGCGATGTCAGCCATGAATCATTGGAGAGCATGGAGCGGACTGTGGGTGTCCGTTAGGGACTGTGAGTGGTCCCTGATGGGAATCAGACACCCATGTATGGCATCAAGTTTGGCTGCCATGAGGTCGAACCCCACCCGCACCTGATCAGCCATCTTCTCCTGGACCTCTAACACACGGCGTTGGAAGGCCATGTGTTGTTCGTGGGGGTCCCGGGAGACAGCCGGGGTGGTAGGTGCTTCCTGCTGTGTGGTCTGTGCAGGGGGTGGGGTCTCCTCGATGCAGCTGGGCTGCCCTGCTCCTGGAGGTGGGGTGCCGAAGCTGTCAATGAGGATTTGGAGGGCTTCGGTGTCGATTGTTGGGGATGTCCTCATCGTCATCAGGGAAGAGTTGTTGGGGCTGCTCTGCAGGAGGTGTTGATGCTCCCTCTGCAATGTGAAGGGGAGATGCAGTATTACTTTGTGTTCACATGTATGTTGACGCATTGTACAAGTTCACATGCAGACTGCATGACAATGTACATTGTGACTGTTTAGGAGGAGCTGCCTATTTGATGTGGGACAGTGGACATTTCGTCAACATCACGGATATGTGTTTGTACTTGTACATTGACATCTCACATTTCCCTGCTATGCCAAATGTGATTGGCCAGTTTCTACACACAAGCGGCACCTGTTGTGTCCTGTTGTAAACGTGTTGCAGTTTGTACCACATTGTTGTCAATGCTGATGTGCTCTGAATGCCATGTGTGTGTGCTGCATTTTGGGAGAGTCGCCCCTGCAGCTCTGATTTTGCTGCCCCTTGTCCCTTTCAGGTGGTGTGCCTTTGACTTCTGTGCCCATACAGTACTGAGATGTTGCAGACTTGGGTGAATTTGGGTCTTGGTGGGAGTTGGGACTCTGGGGCATGGTTTGTCCGCAGATGTGTTGTTGACGTCAGGGGTTGTTTGTGCAGGTGGATGTGTCAGAGTGTGACCTGCTCCTTTACGGATGTGGTCCACACTCAGCCACCTCAGTGTGGTGGCGTGCACCATGTCATGATGATTGGTCTGCAGCCATGCTAATCGTCATGCAGTGTCACTTGCATTGTCAGTGTGGCTCACGGACCCGCAGCTTTGCTGGGTTCAGCACATGTGCATAGGTTGGTTGTGAGATAAGTGATGTGTGGGCGGGCCTCCTCTGGGCACATAGTCGACGGGGGCCTACGTGCTGTTTCTATGTGTGCTGCAGTGTGCCAAGGGGATCAGGGACATGATCCAGAGTCATTGTGGGTGTGCACTGTACTCCGCTTGATTGTGCATGTGTGCCATTGTGCCCATCTCCCCCCGTCCCCCCAGTCCCTGGTCGTTACTCACCCTGTTGCTGTTGTGTCAGGTCATGTTGAGCAGTGTCCGGTCCCCCAACTCCTGCCACCGTCTCCTCACTGATGACTGTGGACACCATTTCCTCCATCTCATCCAGCTCCTCCTGTGGCGCTGGACTCCCACCTCCAGTCTGCATTGCTGCCTTCTGGTTGTTGGCGAGTTTCTGCTTGGTCTTGCGCTTCACATCATTCCAGCGCCTCTTGAGCTCTTCAATTGCCCTCCTCAGCACTCCGACTGCATTCACCTTGTCCACGATGGACTGCCATGTTGCATTTTTTGTTGCCAATGACACAGTGGAGGTGACGAACAGTTGTTGATGGTGTTCTATCACCTCCGTGATCAGGATCCTGTTTTCCTGTGGACTGAACCGCGTCTTCCTCTTCTTCTTGTCCTTGCCCTTCCCTGTCCCCGAGGTCCCAGGCTGCTCCTCCGGGGGGCTTGTGGGGTTCTGGCCGTCCTCTGTACCTGCTCCGGCTGCCTCCATTGTGCTTCGCTGTAATTTGGTTTTTGTTTGTGTTTTTTTTTCTTCTGCTTTTGTAGTGATTTTTCCCACCTGATGTGTGTGATTTGCAGGCATGGCGCTGCTTTTCGCTGATTATCTTATCGCGGTTGGGCCCATCGCAACTTTGTTCGGGTTTGGATTTTCATCGCCGTCACGGTAATGTTATCGCGGACATTTGACGCGTTATCGGGAGACTATCGCATGTTACCGCCGTGTTGAAAATACGACGTTAACACAGTTATTTTCCCGCGATAGACGGCGATATGAAAACTTGCGTTAACCTATTTTGGCGATGTTTATCGCACGTTCTTGAGAATATCGCCCGAAGTGTATTATTAAATATATTAAAAACGAGTAACCTAAATATATTTTCTGTTTCATGTTGTCTTAATTTACTATATACACAATAGAAACATCAACTGATCACTATCAAAAGAAAGCAGATAAGAAATTAAAGAAGAAGCAAATCTGAAAAATTTTACACCTAAAGGAGAAAATAACTGGGAAACATGTCAACAATTATAACATGACCTTTAACTGTTTAGTAATGTAGCTTAAATTATATAAAAACCATAACACACTAAACTAAAACTCTTTTTTACTATTTCCAAATAACAAATAGATGAGAACATGTCTTGGGAACCCAGTTTCTCTACCTCTCAAAAGGGAAAACTCTGAATGTACGTTGTCTACATCTATAGTAAAGAGAACAGCAGAAAAGAACATAACTGCGCAAATTAACAACACACTACTCAAACATTTGTAATGGAAGTGCCACAACACTAGATAATGAAGTGGAGAATATAACCAAATGCAACCACCCACCCACTATGGCAGATATGGAGGTCAGAAACATCATCCAAGAATTGAAAGAGGCCACTACACAAGTTCCTTTGCTTAAAGTCATGTGAAATCATTTTAAAAAGCCTATGCTCATAGAATTCTAACTTATATCATAGCCCAACTACTGTCTAATTTGAAAAGAATATTATCTAGAAAAAGAAGAAAAGAATTAATTTATGATTCTGCAACAAAGTCTTAGCTAGACCGCCCTCATCACTTCACACTCACCCCTACAAATGAAAACTTCATATTATTAAAAAATGTTAATAACAAAAAAAGAATTGATTTTTTATTATTTCGCAAAACAAAAAATGTATTTAACAAAACATACTGATTATTACACAATCACCCTACAGGCTCATGGGTGGTATTTTACAAACCTGCCCCCCCACTTCTATAAGATATATACCATTCATGGACAATACCCAAGGTAACAAAATACTCCTCATGTTTGCACTACTACCAAAAAGAACAATTGATGGACAAAATGCTGATCAATGTCAAACATTCGCCCCAGTAAAGAGATCAGAGCCTAAATCAATCGTTTTTTTACTCCCCATGCCATTCCAGTTTGGACCCAGCCATATGCAAATGAGTCTTGACCTTGTTCCCCATGGGAACAGTCCACCCAAACTGCGAGGCCAGGTCCTCCCTGGACCAGAAACAAGCATCCTGGGACCGGTTTCGAGGCATTGCCACTCATTAGCCAGGCTAGCTTGACTCCAGTGGCAAGGAGAGCACGGGACCCACATCTGGGCATACCAGTCGCACTCGGGGTGACAAATGCAAAAAGAACAATTGATGGAAAGAATGCTGATCAATGTCAAACAGTGTTACCCCAAAACCGGTCCCAGGATGCTTGTTTCCGGTCCAGGGAAGACCTGGCTTGGCAGTTCGGGCTGGACTGTTCCCATAAGGAACAGGGTCAAGACTGATTTGCATATGGCTGGGTCTGAACTGGGGTGGCAAATTGAGGTAAAGAATGATGATGGATTTAACCCAGATCTGTGACTGGGGGTGAGTGTCTAAAAAGTTTCAGCGCTCCGTCCATCAACTCCTTGTGTTTGCTTTGTTCGCCCTAAGTTGGCAGGGTATGCCCAGACGTGGGTGCCTTGCTCACTTTGCCACTGGATTCAAGCTAGCCTGGCTGACGAGGGGTGTTACCCCAAAACCGGTCCCAGTATGCTTGTTTCTGGTCGAGGGGAGACCTGACTTGGCAGTTCGAGCTGGACTGTTCTCATAAGATACAGGGTCAAGACTGATTTGCATATGGCTGGGTCTGAACTGGGGTGGCGAAGTGAGCTGAAGAACGATGATGGATTCCACCCAGATCTGTGGCTGGGGTAGAGTGTCTGAAAAGTTTCAGCGCTCCGTCCATCATCTTCTTGTGTTTGCTTTGCACTACTACCAAACAATCAAAGTACTCCTTAAAATGAACTAATAACAACAATAAAATTGAAAGGAAAGAACTTCTCATCCTCTATTAGTAATAGTCTTTGTGTATGCAATGACACACACCATAGCAAAAGTAAATCCAAATATACATATCTAAGGAGTTTACTTTCACTACAATCATGCCACCTGGCGTCACCTAAAAAATTAAACTCTCAGTATAGTGTACTCAACCAACAGTGACTTCCAATTCCAATTAAAAATAAAATTCTTGCCATAGCCTTTTTCCCACAACTCGATGTAACTAGGAACTGTGATATACTACTAAACGTCTTATTTTACAAAATAATGAAGAGAAATTTACACCGCTTCATCACTACTTTGAGGACACCTCGTTTGGCTGTCTGGACAGCTCGAGACATAGACGCCAAACCAGGTTCCTTATAGAGTGGTGAAAAATGTACCATTGCACTCTGAACAAAGAGGCAAAAACAAATAATTCCATTGAAGGTTGGCACAACTCGTTCCAAGATAGAATTGGGAGTAACCACCCTACACTCTACCAGTTTATTGAAATCTCACAAAAGGAAGATAGCTACCAAGATCTTATTATATGGCAATCCCTAGCCCAGACCCTACAATCTAAAACAAATGCTGCATATGTATGATATACTCAGCAACAAAGTACAGCTTTACCAGGAACCTTTTATCTTGATTCTATAGCTTATACCCTACTATACAAATCCAATTTAAAAACATTTATTTGCACAAACAATTTACAACTAAATTTAAAACTCTACAAACGCCTTTCAACAGAAAAGCATTTTTAGGACACATTGTGTTTTTTTAATTGATCACAGTTCTATATGCAATAAAAAATAAACCTTACGGACTGGTCAATATCCAAAAAACACCCTAAATAAAAAGAAAAGCCTCCAGAGAAGACAGACATATTTTTTAGAATAAAGATAATGTCCTACACAACAACTGCACATTCAGCATAATTAAAATATATGCAAATCCTACATTAAAATAGCAGAATCATAATCCTATCTTACAAGTAAATCTAACCCATACATCAAACATTACAAAACATAAGAACATAGAATACAATAGATGCTACATCAAACAAAATAATAAACCTCTGCCCAAAAATATTTTGAAATAAAAGAAGAAGAGTATACAATACAAGTTTCTCTAAAGAACACAAAAGATAATTGAATAATAGCACAACCCTAAGAGAATTCTTCTTTGCTTCTTCAAAGAAAACAAAAAGCTCTTCCCACCCTCACCCAAAACATAAGCATATGCAAAAAATACTTAAGAAGTTTGATCACTTTTTAAAAATAATAGAAACCTTTCAGTTTATCAAATACATACACTGGCATTCTCCTTAGAAAACATTAACAATAACATGCTAACACATAATAAACTAAATTCTACACAACTACATTCTTCTGAGAACAGCTACACCAAAAACATTAACACTAAACCCCAAACCTAGACTTTGGCCCCGATTACGAGGCTGGCAGTCTTCTCACTGCCCTATTACGAGATGGGCGGTGGGACCGCCACAGCCGCCAGGGAACCGCATTTCCCTGGTGGTGTTGCAGTGGTGTAGAGTCATCCATATGCTTGGCGGGACCATCGTGGTCCCTCAAAGCATATTAGGAATTTCCTCTCTGCCAGGGTTTTTGTGTATGCACACAGGGGGCACAACATGTGCCCCCCTGTATGCATGCACACCAGTTCTTGCATGGCATAGACTTTTCAGTCCATGCCGTGCAGGAACTGTTTTTGGTGTTCCCATTGCGGTGCCCGTTTTTGGAGGCACCGCCGTGGGAACACCAAAAAAAGCCCGCCAGACAGGAGGAAACCCCTAATCTAGCAAGCAGTCTGACCACAGCTTTGGACGTGCGGCGGCGGTGTGGACCGGACGCCAAAGTCGTAATTGGGCCCTAAGTAGTAAAAAAGTAGTAAAAAGTAAGTTTACTTGATCCAATGAGTCATGATCCTGTTTCCATTCACTTCTCTAACTACCATAAATGAAGAAAAAAGACTTCTATATTTGGTTATCGGTAAAGCAATATAGCAGTTTATATAAAATGTAAAAAATTATTTCACTATATAATTATATTTTAAAAAATGTTATATGTTTGAAAAATAAAAACAAATGGACATTCCTTAGAAGAATATATTATTAATGATATTATGTTATAAATGTTTATGCATTTATTAATTATTTTAATGAGCTTGGAATCATTTTTGTTTAATCTCTAATGTATGAGTAAAACAGTATCTATTATTGTTCCAAATGTTATAGCTTTTATATAATTTGGTGAACAATGTTCATTCACATTTTTTAGCAAATGTAATAATTATGACCAATATTTAAGCACAGAAAATATGTTCTATTGCATATTAAAGTTTTTTAACAGTATTGTTTGAGTACTATACCAAATGCTACTTTTTGCTGAAGTAAAAGAGCATTGTTATTTTGTTATTTAATGAATTGTTATTAAAATTAAACTCCATACTCTCTGTAATTATTTCTTATTACAAATATCCATATTGTTCCTAAATTCTTATTAAAGATTTTAAAGTATAAACATATTCTTAGTCTTTATTTCTTAAAAGCTATAACCTATATAAACATTTTACACTGTATACAAAAATATTTTATTGTTGGTTTATTCATGTAATTTTACAAAATCAGTACCACAATTATTATTGTAATTTTATATACTGAGGAGAGGGTTGATTTGATATTTTAACTGAAAATCAGCAACCGTGGTGGTAACAATTATTTGGAGGATTGCAGATTTACTATTCCAACTGTAACGTCTACAAACTTTGTAGTAGCTGCATATATTTGTTGGAGAGTTGGCTTACCATTCTATGTCCAAGGCCTACAAATATTGGGGTAACTGCAAATATTTTGGGGAATGCAGATATATTATTCTAACTCCTAGACATACATACATTGACTGTTAATGCATATACTTGGGTGAGTGGAGATTGACTATTAAAACTCAAAATCCTACAAATATTGGGATAAGTTCACAAATATATGGAGTGCAAATATATTATTCTAACTCTATGACCTACACACATTGGGGTAAATCATACATTTTATGGAGTGCAAATATATCATCCTAACTCCAGTACCTACATACATTGGACTAAGTGCATATATGTTTTTGAGGTAGTGACGATTTACAATTTTAACTCCAGCATGTACAAACGTTCAGTTTGTTTCAATTATTTGGGGGAATTCAACCTTATTATTCTAACTCCAATACAACATATATTGTGGTAGGTACAAATATTTGGGGGAGTAGTTTACTATTCCAACACCTAGGCCTACAAACATTGGCATAACACAAAATAGTTTTGGAGACTACGGGGTCGATTCCGATTCGGGCCGGAAAAAGCACCGACCGACTCGGATCCGGAAAAAATACCGACCGACACGTACCCGTGGCGCCCGACACGCCAAGTACGATGCAAGGCGCGAAAAATCCGACCGACACGTAACGAAACCAAGTCGACCGACCGAGCCGCACGGAAAACAGCAATCCGGCCGGAAAAACACGCGAATCCAACCGACCGACACGCACCCGGAAAAATCCGACCGAAACGTACACGCTAACTCCAAACCGCTAAGTACGATGCAAGGCGCGAAAACCACGAGCGAGTCGGACGGAGGACAAGCCGTACGACCGACACGCATACAAAACCGAGCCGAAGCAACACAATACACCGCGACCGACGCGTACGCAGCATAGAAAACTGCACAAACACAGCGTGAACGAAACGGAAAACACCGTACGAGACCAATGCAGGGTCCGACTCGGTCACAACAACGTTTCCAACATACACAAACAGCACAAAGGAAAAATCACCCAAAAAAGGCCAAACATGCAATTACCAAGCCAATAAATACTGGGGGGTGGGGACAGAGAACAAGGACACACCCACAACTCCACCTATATAAAGGACACAAATCACTACCATGATCCTTTGCAAATGCCATTCCACTGCCAGCACCCAAGAGAAAGCAACCACACACCCACAGCTCATCCCTCACACAAGCCACACACCATCAGCACACCAACAAATACCTACCTCACATACACCCAGCAAAACACACACTCACACACCCTCACCTGCACACCAACACACACATCACCCACCATCACCACCCATCACCATGCCCCCCAAGAAGAATCCCAAGTTCCTAGATAGTGAATTGGAAGTCATGGTAGACGAGATCCTCAGGGTGGAGCCACAGCTGTTTGGCACTCTGGTCCAACAGACCCCCATGTCGCAGAAAACCAAGATGTGGGAGAGGATCATCAACAGGGTGAACGCCCAATCACCATGTCGGCGCACAAAGACGGACATCCAGAACAGGTGGTATGACGTGCGCAGGAGGGTACGGGACATGCTGAAGAAAGACTACATCAACAGCCAACACACCGGCAGTGGCCCTCCTGCCAAGCCAATATACCTCAGGCCCTGGGAGGAGAAGGTGCGGGCCATCCTTCCGCCAGTGAGCGTATATGGACTAGAGGACATCCCAGAGCCTGGTGAGTACACAACAAATGTACACAATAAACTGCCACAAAACACACACATCACTGTCAAGGGGAGAGTCAAACCATGCACTCATAGCAATTACACAGCAACTAGAACAGAATCATCCCAAAATGTGTATGTCAGTCAGATAAACACAACACATGCCATCAAAAAAGTCACATCCAACTGTGCCAACACATGTACAAACACAACCACAACTACAGCTAGGCAGTGGCACAAATAGAACTAACAAACACATCCACACATGTAGCCACCACAACAACACCAACACACAGTGAAGACCACTCAAAGGAAGGAATTCTGTGTATGCTGGCCAAGTCAGTGTAGCCAATAGCATCATGGGAGTCGCAGTCACACATATTGCCCGCCCCAAAACTGTCCCATCAACACCACCATGAACCATGCGCACATCACAGGGAGTGGAGAAGGACTCACAAGATGGCTGACACTGGCTACTGCTGTGGGGAGCACAAGGCCCTGCTGCCAACTGTGCACCAACAAACAGCAGGACACCACTGACTGACATCCTGAGAGACAACTTACACTCCCTGCAATGCAAGCACGTTCCATGGTGGGATATCTGGCTGGCTGGGTGGGAAGGGGGACTTGCAGCACTGACTATAGTCACCAGCACCTCCCCTCACACCCCCCAACACAAACTCCACAGTACCCACCTGGTAGAATGCAATGCCCACCATCCTAACACAAGATCCCACAAAGCACCACCACCCTGGGTTATGTTGTGTGAAGCACAGGGACACTCTTGGGACTCTTAGCCAAACAACTGCCAGGACAACACTCCCAGCCATCCTGTCAGCACAGCCAGCCCAACCCACAGGGAAGCAGAGTCAAAAGGAAGGAAGCATGGGCATGCTGGGAAGGGGGAGGAGGCAATAGCATGATGGGAGTCGTAGTCACAGCCCTACATCCCCCACCACATGGCCCACCAAGCTCACACTCACGCATGCACATCCCACAGAGAGTGGAAAGGCCCATCAAAGATGTCTGACACTGTTGCTGTGTCGTGGGGAGCACAAGGGCATGCTGGGTACTGCACACCAACCAACAGCAGGACACCACTGTCAGCCATCTTGCCATTGCCCTCACACCCACACCCACTGAACTCCACACAAAAGCAAGTAAGTATGGGAATGCTGGCAAGTGGGGTGGAGGCAATGGCATGATGGGAGTCGTAGTCACAGACATAGCTCACCCCCACAACTGTCCCATCAACACCACCCTGAGCCATGCTCACATCACAGGGAGTGGAGAAGGACTCACAAGATGGCTGACACTGGCTACTGCTGTGGGGAGCACAAGGCCCTGCTGCCAACTGTGCACCAACAAACAGCAGGACACCACTGACTGACATCCTGAGAGACAACTTACACTCCCTGCAACGCAAGCACGTTCCATGGTGGGATAACTGACTGGCTGGGTGGGTGGGAAGGAGGTCCGGCTGTCAACCAAACACAAGCAATGCAGACCATGTTCACACCCCAGAAAATACATAGAAATGCCCAAATAATGCAGGACAATGTGCCACACCAATATCAACCCCTGACTGTGACGACTTAGGACAATGCAATGTACAGGCCCGCACCCAGAGGCACAGTCACAACTGTCATGTGTGTCAACCATTGATGCCTGCAGAAACATGACATACATTGTTTGTGTCTCCCAAAAACAGGTGATGATGGGGACACAGCAGCAGACGCTGAGGAGTCCCAGTCCCAGGCTCAAGAGGATGCCGAGCTCACTGGCGTCGTACAGCCTCTGTCCTCCTCGGACGATGAAGAACAACCTGGCACATCCGGTGCAAGTCAACATGCAGCACCAGCAGGACCACCAGCTGCAGCACCAGCAGGACCACCAGCTGCACCCCCTGCACCCACCCCTACAACGACTGTCACCACGAATACCATCCCTGCCGACATGGACAGAATAAGGAGCAACACCAGCACAGTGACCCTGGACCAACCTGGGGCCATGGACACCACCACCACCACCAACCCCCAAGGTGGACCAGGGTTATCTGTGCGTGCCACTGCACACACTGCACATGTCAGCAGGGGTGGTGGGAGGGGTGGGAGACAGAGGTCGCTGCTTGCAGACGTTGCTGGTGTGCATGACGACCCACAACTGGTACGCATAGCTGATGCGTACCAGTCCAACACCGGAGAGCTCAGCCAGGTAGTGGGGCTCCTCAGAGACATTAAACAGCAGCAGGCTGCCCATCATGCCCGCTTGGACTCCCACATGTCCCACGTGGAGTCACACATGTCCCGTGTGGACTCACACATGTCCCGCGTGGAGTCCAAGTGGGATGCACTGCATGAGATGACGGCGGTGCACAGGGACATTTTACAATGCCTCCGCCAGATGAACAGCAACCAGTCCACACCTCCCTGTGTGCCAACAACATCTGGTGCCGAACAAACTGCAACTGCCACAGGGAGGGAGGAGGACTCTGGCGGAGAGTCCCCTGCACCGCAGCAGCCTGCACTTGAGGGCCCCCCCAAGAAGAGGGGTCGTCCGAGGAGGGAAAAGTGAGAGGCCGATGGCCAAGCGCAACTCCCAGGAAGCCTGAACCTGTTCTGGATGTTCGCCTTTGTGCACAGACTGTTCACCCTGTTGACGGCAACACTACTCCCACACATTGCATGGGGAGTACAAGTTGGACCAATGTGTCAGACAACTGTGGCCCGGATACTGGGGATACTGGGGATCCTGTCTACCCGGACTTTCAATTCACCTAGGAACTTGGGATTGCAAGATTCATGTACAGCACAACCCATCCTATGCACTATTAACACAAATGTATCACAATAAACACACTAATACACCATAATTGCCTCTGTCGTGATTCCAACGTGGGTGCTGTTATGGGGATGATGAACTGCAAAATTACACAGTGTATGCGAACTGCAACAGCAAGGACAACACAGGCATGTGAGTACAGGCAACGTGACACACATGAGGGAGACACACCACCAGGGCTACACGACACATACACACCTAGGCCATCTGACTCATTGCCTACACTGATGTTGCCAGGGAAGACGGTGCAATGCACAGACACCACACCCATTCCCAGTTGTAGTCAAGTAGCCCACAGGTGCAGTAAGCAAATGGCAGTCAAATGTGTGACCACAGACAACGCACATCACAAAGTAAAGCACAGGTTTATTACACAGTTGCAACATGCCGTAACCACTACAGATGCAAGGTAACCCCACCTGGTAGCGGGCACACAGTCAACAACTGTAGACGGAAGGAAGTCCATGGGTGTGGCGCACATCACCTGTAGGGACACAACAGCTACCAGCCTGGATGTGCAATCACGTCGTCGGTGGACACAGTTGACCAAACGAATCTGAAAGTACCCTGTGAAGGACAGAAATGACACACAGTCAAAAGCAATGGAGTACAGGACAGAACAGCAAAACTCATGCACAATACATGTTACAAGATACCCACCCAGAACCAAGTTAGCATGTCAACACTGTTGGGGAGTACAGCCCACCTGTCACCACACATCGCAACACACATCCAGTCAAGTAGCCCATGGACACACTCCAACAGCACCAGAGCACCACCCACACATCATGCCAACTCACATCATTGACATGACACCTCAGGATACTCACATTCAGCTAAAGAAGTTGGTGATGAGCTGTGTGCGGACATCACCATCACCATCATCATCATCATCATCGTCACTGGCATCGTGGTCCAGGCCAGGATCCTCCACAGGTGGCGGATGTTGGTCATTGTCATCCTGGATGAGAGGCAACTCCTTCCGCACTGCCAGGTTGTGGAGCATGCAGCAGACGATGATAATCTTGCACACTTTCGCAGGGGCATATGGGAGGGACCCTCCGGTCTTGTCCAGGCAGCGGAAGCGGCTCTTCAGGAGACCAAAGGTCCGCTCAATCACTCTCCTGGTCCGACCATGTGCCTCATTGTAGCGCATCTGGGCAGGTGTCACAGGGTTCCTGAGGGGTGTCAGCAACCACGGCATGTTGGGGTATCCCGAGTCACCTACGGCCAGACAAGTGCACATTAGCTGACTTGGAAAAGTGGGCGGAATACTACAGATCAGATCACACACAATGGCACAAAGTCAGTACACACCGACAAGCCAGGCACGCTGGTTCTGCATCTGTGCCATCATCCTGGGGATGCGACTACTCCTCATCACAAAGGCATCGTGTGCTGAACCAGGGAAACGGGCACACACGTGTGTGATGGTCATGTCTGCAAGACACACCACCAGTGCATTGACCGAGTGGTAGTGCTTGCGGTTCCTGTAGGCCTGCTCCTGGGCCTGTGGTGGTACCAAAGCCACATGTGTCCCATCAATGGAGCCAATTACATGCGGCATCCTCCCCAGGGCATAAAAGTCACTCTTCACGTCAGTGAGTCGTCGCAGTCTAGGGAAATAGATGTACCGGTTCAGGAAGAGCAACATTGCCGCCAAAACATCGCGGAGCACACGGCTGAACATGGTCTGTGACATCCCACCAGCAGTCGCCACAGTATGTTGGAAGGTACCGGTGGCAAAGAAGTGTAGGGCTGCCATCACCTTCACCTT
This sequence comes from Calotriton arnoldi, assembly GCA_963921515.1. Classification (NCBI taxonomy): domain Eukaryota; kingdom Metazoa; phylum Chordata; class Amphibia; order Caudata; family Salamandridae; genus Calotriton; species Calotriton arnoldi. The sequence continues at coordinate 35,945 of CAWUFW010025317.1, forward strand.
GGGGGTCAGCGCTGTAGGATACGGCCGGCCAGGCTGCAAATGTGGGGACAACTGCACTGCCAAATCCTCAATCAGCTGCCTGGTGAAGCGGTACCGTCGGATGCTGTCCCGTTCCACCATCGTTGCCAGGTCTGGGAATGGCCGATGGACAGCAGGAGCCCTGCAGTGCAGAGGAGAAGTAAGCAAGATTGTCAGTCACCCCACATATGCGGCATTGAACACACTCAAGATCCCAACATACATCATTATGAGGCACAACTACATGAAGTGTGCAGTACCGGAAGGACATGTATGGTACATACATGGCCAACATCTGTCAACACGGTCCTACAGGTGGCATCAATTTGTCCCAGGTTGGCCCATTGGATATCATGATGCCGTGTCACAGTTCCCATCTCCTGCTGCCGTGTCACATTCACCCCCCACAGTGACATGTGAGGACAGATGTGCCCCAGGCACCACAGCTCAACGACAGGTACATTCCCAGGGACCCTGTAATGCCACATGGACACTGGCATCACATGGAGTATCATGTGTACACCACAGCAAAACAAACATGACCCCCACAGGTAGTGGCCCCACTTGCCACGGCAGGACAGACATGGACGTCTGTGACACACACGCACAACATCAGAGTCCATGCACACACAACGTGGATGTGGAGACTGTCTCCCATTGTGCACATGAAATCAGAGACATTGTAAACACTACATGCACAAAGACTGTGGAGGTCCATCACTATTGTGCCACTGGGACACCCTGGCTCAAACATACCGTCCCACATGGGACTCACGGGGTATGTGACATGACATACACAAACACCACTGTGAAATGTGACCATGGCACATGCACAGATATGAACAGTTGCACATCACAGTGGTCACGTACACGTAACACCCAGGATCCTGTCCCCATGAACACGTGCACAGCCTGGGGGTGGCTGCCCACAGGTGACACCCACAGGACAACATGTACACCAACATACACACAATAGGAAATGCAGCCTTACATGCCTTATGATAAGGTTTGGACAGGCTGTCGTGATGTAGGTGTGCCCCTCACTCCCTGGGAGCTATCTGTGGCTGGCATATGTCCATCTGAGACAGGCATGCTGACATATGCCAGTCACATGTACAGTGATGCGTTGTACTGCAATGGACCGATCGGTGCCTCCGGCCGGCCCATTGCTTTCAATGTGTGGGGGTACGCGTTGTACCCCTGTGCGCGTTGAACTGCAATGGACCGATCGGTGCCTCCGGCCGGCCCATTGCCTTCAATGTGTGGGGGTACGCGTTGTACCCCTGTGCGCGTTGAACTGCAATGGACCGATCGGTGCCTCCGGCCGGCCCATTGCTTTCAATGTGTGCGGGTACGCGTTGTACCCCTGTGCGCGTTGAACTGCAATGGACCGATCGGTGCCTCCGGCCGGCCCATTGCTTTCAATGTGTGCGGGTACGCGTTGTACCCCTGTGCGCGTTGTACCGCAATGGACCGATCGGTGCGCACCCATTGACAATGGGCTTGCCTGGCAACGGACGCGTTTTCGAATTTCGAACGAGTCGGTTGCTGGAAAATCAGTTGGTCACCCACAACAATGTTGCAAAATCATGTATGTCATGAAGTTGAAGATTTGAAGGATGCTGTGGGCATGTTTTGGTGCTGCTATTCCATGGATTGGCCAGATTCAGAAGATGCAAACGACTTGGACCTATCACTTTGGACACAAGGGACAGTATCTGCCTCTCCAGCACATATATATTGCTGGCTGTTCCCCTGAGAGCCCACTTGCCTGCACTACATGCTCCAAGACGACATCTGCCACTGCACTGCTGCTGTCTCTGCCCCTCTGGACCCTGCAATGGCACGTACTGTGGAGAGAGCCCCAGCCTTCAGCCTTGAAGAGAACCAGGCCCTGCTGGACAGCCTACTTCCACAGTACAGCAAGCTGTATGGGACACCAGGGGAGCAGGTGAGTGTCCTGTGCACTGCCTTTCTGAATGTGCATTTTGTCTGACTAGCAAGGCTGAGAGTCTGCACGCCACTGGCTAGCAGGCTCACTGAGTAGTTGTCACCCCCCATAGTGTGTAGTGACTTGCACTGGACAGGTATGGTGCAGTGACAGTGCTTCTGAACAGGGTTTTACTCCCCATGCAATGATACCATGTAGTGACTTCTGGAAAACTGTCCATGGGCAGCCGTGCACTGCCTGTGTACACCATGTGCCCCTGTGATTGCGACATGTATATGCAACTGTGTCATGCACGGATATGTTGCATGTGTAGTAATGGCCTTATCACTTTGTCATCCTGACAGGCTTCTGCCCATCGGAAGCAGGAGATCTGGAAGGACATCGTCCGGGCTGTCCGGTCCGTGGGGGTCTACAAGCGCCGGATCCGCAACTGCCAAAAGAGGTGGCAGGACCTTCGGGGCTGGACCCGGAGGATTGCACGGGTCCAGCTGAAGCTGTCGCCTCCTCGCAGGAGGGGCGGAACACGGACCCTGACCCCCACATGCTCAGGATCCTGGCGGTGGTCTTTCCAGACCTGGATGGGCAGCTGAAGGCCAGAGAGCAGCAAGGAGGGGGTGAGTCAAAGACTGCACTGTGAACTCTGTCTAACATGCTATGTGCCCTCCTCGGGCCTGGTTAAACTGCCACAGTACAGCAGTCATGTTGTCCAGGAGCCATGTCCCTCTATTGTGCACTGCCCACTCCTCATCTGATACCCAGGTGTGGCCCTTACATGCAGGGAATTCTGTCACTTAGGACTGTGTCCTTGCAGTTTGCTTGACTCAAGGTGGGAGACAGCATCTGTTTCCCTGACTCTGTGGTGGGCATCATGGGTGGGTCCATTGCTTACACAATGCCTGTATTCTGACATGTATTCAGCGTGTTACTTTGATCTGTGGTCCAATTGCTGAGCTGATCCACCACATGTGGCTGGGGTATCTGGCACACACCCATGCTGCGGGTGGGAACAATGTTTGGGCCCCAGGAGTATGTATATGACGTGTGTCACACATACTTAGCCAGCTGCCTACAGTCCAGGGCTCATCCCTCATTCATGTGGGGCTGGACAGTCATGCCTACTCCAGGCCATACAATACACTCTATACTCCCACTCCCGTGTATCAGCTGACACATTTTGCGCAGTGATTTGACCCCTCAGGTGTCTGCCTCTGTGTCAGTGTGCTGTGGATTAGTCGCCAGGACTGCTGTGGAGTTTCTTGGTAGGGGCTCAGCATGCCACTGGAGATGTGACCATAGGAGACGATACTTGTGTGTCACATAGGTGTCTGATCAGCTGCCCATGCAGACTGGGGCATGTGAATGTGAAGTTCAGGCAGCTGTTCCCCATTCACAGCAGAGTGTGAGGGGCTCAGGTTCAGAGGGTAGTGTCACAGGTCTCCCATATGTCCAATAGGTATGACCTGGACAGATGAGGGTTAAGAGGATGTGTTGTGGGGGGATGTACATGTGCACTTGTGCAGCTCCAGGACTTGCATTCCCCATGACCTACTATTGTGACACAGTGCAGAGTGTTGTTGTCTGGCTGCAAAGTCATACATCACTGAGACAGTGATGTATGACTTTGCAGTCATGCCTCCGCCATGGCATGTGTCTACTGATTGGTGAGCCTGCAGGGGAGTGACATGTGCTACATGCACACCATAGTGGCGCTGGCTATCAGGACATGGGTGCATCATGGTGTCTGTCGCTGGTATGCATCACATGCATTTCCTATTTGACTCTGGGCATCCCTTTCATCCGGAAACCTGTACTGACTCAGTGGCAAGAGCTGTGATGTGTGCATGTCCACATGCCACACCGTGTCCTCTGCACTGTCCAACTACTGTGTACTTGGTGCATGTGTCCACACTGGGGTGTTGCAATCCAACAGACACCAGACAGATGGGTGCAAGGCCATGTGGGATGTGAGTGCCATGCTTGGCATCAGACTGACAATTGGCTTCTCCTGTTCAGTTAGGGCACTTTTAGCAATGTACAACTAATGATGCCAGGGCTTGCTCTGTGATGTGCTGTGCTCACAGTGGTGTGTGCGTTTTGTGCAGGTGACTGATGTCTGTCTGTTTCCCCATTGTTTGCAGATACATCCACGGCCACGGAAGGGGACAGCTCCACGGACCAGGAGGAGCCAGAGAGCCAGACTGGGTCAGCAGCCGAGGAGTGGTCGGAGGGACCCAGTGGCACGGAGGGCGAGGGGAGCCACACCGAGGAGTCCTCAGCAGCATCCACCTCAGCTGAGGACCAGAGCAACTCGGAGGATGACTCCCTTGTGGAGGCGGGTGTCAGCAGCCACCACACCCCAGCTAGTGTTGCTGTCCCCGCCACCACCAGCACCACCACCGCCCTCCCATCGGCTCCCATTCCCCAGGTCCGTGGAGGCTCCCATGTCCGGGAGCGTGTCTCCTTTGGGCCAGGCACCGCAGCCCCTGCCCCTGTGTCCCCTGCTGCCCTGAGTGAGGAGTCTGTGTACCTCCTTCGCCAGCTCCATGTAGGCCAGACAGCCATGCTGAGTGTCCTCCATGCGCACACCGCGCTGTTGACTCAGCTGGTGTCGTTCATGGAGGGCATCTCATCGGGCATGTCTGACCTACAGAGGGGCAATAGGTCCATGGACTCCTCCCTGACGGCAGCAGTGTCCCTCCTCAAACGGTCCCTCACCCCTCCTGCCTCTGCTCCATCCACACTCCCCAGCACCTTACCCATCCCAAGCACACACACACCGGCACAGGCACACACCAGCACACACACATCCATCACACTGACACACACACCAATGACAAAACGCACACGCACGCACATTCAGGGGACTGAAGCCAGACTCACAGGGGATGGGGCCCTGGAACACACACACGCATCCACATGCACTGCGCAGTCCTCAGTTCCCTCTCCCTCCAAAGCACCCTCCCTTGCCTCACCTGCAACCCCAAAGTCACAGCAGCTCTTCCTCTGTGACCTCGGCCTCTTCCCCACCGATGAAGCTGCTCCAGCATCCCGGGGGAAGAGGAAGCCCACCCACACGGAGCAGAGTGCCCCTCGCCCCCGGACACCCTCCCCCAGGTGCAGACGGACTGAGGCCCCCACCCGCAAGTCCCCCGGAGTCCTAAGAGCAAGACCCCGCCACCGACCTGCAGCTCAGGCACAAGGTCTCCGTCCTCCATCCCTCAGGCCCCCACTGCACAGGTGCCCCCACCACACCCTGCCCCAGGTTCCCCCACCCACAGATATACCATCCCCAAGAGGATCAGGCCTTCTCCCCCTGCCACTTGCTCTCCCAGCACCACACCCCCGCTGCGCTTGTCTTTGCCACTGATGTGGTGAGGGTGTCCTCCCCCTCTGTCCAACCCACCTTGCCTGTTCCCCATTCTCCTCCCCTGGAGGTAGGCACTGCAGTGGAGTCCACTACCGCCCTGTCTGACTTGGGCACTGGAGTGGCGGACCTGTCCACTCCATCTGCAGGGTCCACTGCAGTTGTGCCGGCACCCACGACATCTGAGTCATGCCCCCAGTTGTGCCGGCACACACCATGTCAGACACCTCCACTGCAGTTGTCAGTGGCTCTCCAGCACCCACCACCCCTTCCCTGACTCCCCCTGGTGAGCCCTGATCCTGTCCCTGCGGTGCCTGGCCTGCCCCCCGGTTGCCCCTCCTAGTGGATTGTCCCTGGTTTTGTGCAGGCATGCGTAGGGTGACATCTGCCAGTGTCACCCTGTTTGAACTTTGACAATGGACTGGCCATTGGCCTTTGCTCTTTTTTCTGGACGTCGTTTTCATTCAACACATATGCTGAATAAAGCAACTTTCTTTTCTCTAGTGCTCATGCTTCAGATGTACATGTTGTTGGTGCTGCTAACCATGCCCTTGCTGCAGTGATGGTGATATCTGGTCTCATGATTATGAAGTGTTACTGTGCAGGAACCCATGTGGTCCAGGGGGAATGTGTCCTATCATGTGGTGTATCCATGTCATCCATAGCAGCATCTGAGGGTGTCATGTGTTCAGTATTTGGCAATGGGATTTCCTACTTACATTAGCAATTTCATATCTGTGGCTTCCACCCCTGCACATCTGTTGTGCCTGCCATTGTTGGATTTGTCTACTTCCCTGACCGTGTTGCCATCTCCACTGGACATGCAGGTTTGGGCATCAATGGGGAAGGACTCATCCGTGTAGTCAGTGCAACATTGCTATACAAGTGTGTTGGATCTGTGCTGATGATTCCGTTGGCACATCCATGACCAGGCTGATGTGACGGGAGCCCTCATTTGGTGCTAATTGTTGATTGTGTGACCAAGTGCTCAGCTGACATGATGGGGCCCTACTGAGGCAACATATGGCACAGCTTTCCTCACACAGGAGTGGAGTCCCCTCATGGCAGTGTGTACACGTGTGACATTGCCTGCGCCCAAGGTGTGTGTTGTATGTGCATGTCTGTGTGTTCACTTCCATTTATCTGCACATGCTGTGATCCCTAGTGTTGTACCTGTTTGTGATGCTTGCTGACTTGAGCTATGTTCCCCCAAAGTCTTCTCCCTGTGTTCTCTGTGATGTGGGTGCATGGCACATTACTGGTCATCAGGGTGTCACCCATAGGTGTGTTTGCTGTCAGGGCTGAGTTTGTGTGCAGACGCAGATGGGTCACAGTCAGGTTTCCCCTTGGCACTTGTTGTTTGCCCCTGTCATGTGATTTTCAGTTCGTGTTATCTTTAAGTTATTGTGACACGTTGTGTGTGTGACTGCTGGCACTCCTCAGGGTCCGGGCTGCGATGTTGGTTGTTGTCTATGTGTGTTCTTTGTGGGTGACCTTGGCTTCTTCATTGGTGTGTGACTGTGGCTGGGATCCCATTGGTTGGTGTGGTATCGCCGTCATGTCCATGTACAGCGTAGTGTGCAGTGTGTCAGACATTCAGGAGTCTTGTTGAGTGGCCATGTGTGATGTGTTTCTGCACCTTGGTTCCCACCCACCACCCTGGAATAGTCATGGGTGCATGTGCAATGTCACCAGTGCATGTGTACTTCACTGCTGCACATTGTTGGAGGTCGAGGGGTGTGGTCTTGAGTGTGTGCAGATGGGAGTTGTTGCCCAGCTAGACCCCTGCCTCCATGTTGGCCTTGGCTTACTGGCCATGCTGATTGATTTGTGCTTGTGTCGGTGTGATGGTAGTTTGTTGCTCAGGACACATGACTGTGGTTCACAGTGTGAACCACATTCAGCTTTGTCATCAGAGTGGGATTTTTATGCAGCCAAGGGTCACCACATTGTGGGGGCCCTGGGGGTGGTGCTGTGGTGTGTCTGTGTCTTGCTGTGTCAGTTGTTGTTCCTACGTGCCTGTGTGACATGTGTGTTTTGTGCTCCCTCTCATCTGACAATGCCTGCTTGCCCACATAGGGGATTTGGATCCATGAGTTACCTTAGTGTGGCAGTGTATGCACATCTGTATGATTGGTATTCAGCTCTCCTCATGTGTTGTGTGGTTGCCTGGGGACACTGGCACCCCCCCCTCACCTGCTGTGTATGATGACAGTGTTGGTCTGCCTGTTTGTGTTTGTGCATCTGCACCACTGCATTGGCATATCTTGGGTGTGCCATTGGCTGTATGTTGTTTGGTGTGTTTCCCCTGCTGTCCCTGGGACTCCTAGGTCATCGGTCAGCACAGTGATCATGGTTTGTGTGTCCCATTGCTGCCATGGTATGGTATCTGTTCACCTCACATCTGCTGTCTCCACAGGATATCTGCATTTGTGTGCCCATTGGTGCAAATATGTGGTTCTGCATTCTGATGGTCACTTCTGTCATTGTGTCATTGATGAATGTTGACGGTGTCAGCCCCCATGGGTGTTGTTTGTCTGCACATGGCCAAAGGAATGTCTCATTTGCACTGCAGTATTTGGCTCACCCAATTTATGTTGCAATGGGACACATACACTACTTTGCCACAGATGAGTTTTTGGTTCTGTGACCAGGAATGATCCATGCAGTTTGGCAGTTGCAGCTCTTTCTTTGTCAACACTTACCTTTTGGTCACTTTGATGATGGGGGTGTAGACCCCATTGCCACAATGGTCAAAATGTGCTTCAGCTATGGACCCCACACTTGCCTTTTGGTCACTGTGATGATGGGGGTTTAGACCCCATTGCCACAATGGTCAAAATGTGCTTCAGCTATGGACCCCACACTTGCCTTTTGCTCACTGTGATGATGGGGGTTTAGACCCCATTGCCACAATGGTCAAAATGTGCTTCAGCTATGGACCCCACACTTACCTTTTGGTCACTGTGATGATGGGGGTTTAGGCCCCATTGCCACAATGGTCATGGGCTGCTTGCATTGTGGGTGCCACACACATATATGTGTGGCACATGTGCTAGGGGGTCACATTGTATGTTCAAAGTCATGTTCGGTGTTGTAGGCATTTGACACAGCCAACACACGCTTGTCATGGTGGTGGGGGGATGTCTTTATCTTGCATTCCCTAGGTTGTGGTGTGCTGGTTGTGTCATGCATTGTCCATCCTATGAGTGGGGGTGGTAGTAGTGGTAGGCATCCTGCCCCCTGGCTAAGGGTGGTAGTAGTGGTAGGCATCCAGCCCCCCTGGCTAAGGGTGGTAGTAGTGGTAGGCATCCAGCCCCCCTGGGTGAGGGTGGTAGTAGTGGTAGGCATCCAGCCCCCCTGGCTAAGGGTGGTAGTAGTGGTAGGCATCCAGCCCCCCTGGGTGAGGGTGGTAGTAGTGGTAGGCATCCAGCCCCCTGGCTAAGGGTGGTAGTAGTGGTAGGCATCCAGCCCCCTGGCTAAGGGTGGTAGTAGTGGTAGGCATCCAGCCCCCTGGCTAAGGGTGGTAGTAGTGGTAGGCATCCAGCCCCCCTGGGTGAGGGTGGTAGTAGTGGTAGGCATCCAGCCCCCCTGGCTAAGGGTGGTAGTAGTGGTAGGCATCCAGCCCCCCTGGCTAAGGGTGGTAGTAGTGGTAGGCATCCAGCCCCCCTGGCTAAGGGTGGTAGTAGTGGTAGGCATCCTGCCCCCCTGGCTAAGGGTGGTAGTAGTGGTAGGCATCCAGCCCCCCTGGCTAAGGGTGGTAGTAGTGGTAGGCATCCTGCCCCCCTGGCTAAGGGTGGTAGTAGTGGTAGGCATCCAGCCCCCCTGGCTAAGGGTGGTAGTAGTGGTAGGCATCCAGCCCCCCTGGCTAAGGGTGGTAGTAGTGGTAGGCATCCAGCCCCCTGGCTAAGGGTGGTAGTAGTGGTAGGCATCCTGCCCCCCTGGCTAAGGGTGGTAGTAGTGGTAGGCATCCAGCCCCCTGGCTAAGGGTGGTAGTAGTGGTAGGCATCCAGCCCCCCTGGCTAAGGGTGGTAGTAGTGGTAGGCATCCTGCCCCCCTGGGTGAGGGTGGTAGTGGTGGTAGGCATCCAGCCCCCCTGGGTGAGGGTGGTAGTAGTGGTAGGCATCCAGCCCCCCTGGATAAGGGTGGTAGTAGTGGTAGGCATCCAGCCCCCCTGGGTGAGGGTGGTAGTAGTGGTAGGCATCCAGCCCACCCTGGGTGAGGGTGGTAGTAGTGGTAGGCATCCAGCCCCCTGGCTAAGGGTGGTAGTAGTGGTAGGCATCCAGCCCCCCTGGCTAAGGGTGGTAGTAGTGGTAGGCATCCAGCCCCCTGGCTAAGGGTGGTAGTAGTGGCAGGCATCCTGCCCCCCTGGGTGAGGGTGGTAGTAGTGGTAGGCATCCAGCCCCCCTGGCTAAGGGTGGTAGTAGTGGTAGGCATCCAGCCCCCCTGGCTAAGGGTGGTAGTAGTGGTAGGCATCCAGCCCCCTGGCTAAGGGTGGTAGTAGTGGTAGGCATCCAGCCCCCTGGCTAAGGGTGGTAGTAGTGGTAGGCATCCAGCCCCCTGGCTAAGGGTGGTAGTAGTGGTAGGCATCCAGCCCCCCTGGCTAAGGGTGGTAGTAGTGGTAGGCATCCAGCCCCCCTGGGTAGGGGTGGTGGTGCGCATTCAGGCCCCTGTGTGCATATGTGGCATTGGTGATGGGCATCCCGCCCCTATGGTGCTGCTGTTGCTGGTGTAAGTATATTCAGCATCCCCGTGTGTGTGTGTGATGTGTCGTGTACGTGTTGTATGTGTTTTGTGGTTGGTGTCTGGCTTACCTTCTGCGCCGTACGCGTCCGTGCCTGTTCCGGTAGTAAATGTAGAATATTGGTATGATCGGGACGAAGGGATTCATGGTTGGTTCGTGTCGTTCGTCCTTCTCGTTGCTTGGCGTCGTCCTCGTCGCTTCGCCTCGTCCTCGTCGCTTCGCGTCGTCCTCGTCGGTGCCGTGTTCGTCTCGGAGCCGTGGATCGTGTTGTGGCGCGAATCGGAGCTTATGTGCGCCTCTCCCGGATGCTTTGACGTGCCGTGCGTAGCGACGGGTTCGGAGCGTACGGAAAGCGCATCGTACTTGTCCGGCCGGACGGGGCTGCATTTTTCCTTCCGTGCGACTCGATTCGGCGTTTCCGGATTCGCCTCGGTCGGAGAACAGGACCTGGTTTGGGTGAGTACGGCTCGGCCGGATTTTTTGCTGTTGTGCGCATCGTACTTGCTCGTTCGGTGTACTGTACGGATCGGTCGGGAAACAGGCTTTCGCATGGCTTTTTCCCGACCGAATGGTATTGGGTGCGCCT